>JAADWJ010000118.1:0-47983 GCA_023336165.1 Pythium monospermum
GCAGACAGACTAATCATGAACGCATGGATTGAGTGAATAGATCAGTAAGGCCGTGATCGCCGTCCCAGTGGAATTCAACGCCAAGCAACGCGCTGCTACGGTAGCTGCATTCAAAACGGCAGGGCTTCAAGTCGTGCGCGTATTGGACGAACCAACTGCCGCTGCGATCGCGTACGGACTCAACCAAAAGCGGAATGTCAACTTCATCCTGGTGTTTGACTTTGGCGGTGGGACGCTGGACGTCTCCTTGCTGTTTGCACGCTCTGGGACCATCACTGTGGTGGACACCATGGGCGACAACAACCTTGGAGGCGAAGATATTGATGCGATCGTGGCGCAATATATCACACAAGAAATTGAATCCCAGCGAAGCAAACCAATGGTGGCCAGTTCAAAAGACAATGACGGGGTGGCCTGGAATGAACAGCTGGATCAAATGTCATGCTCTCCTGCGGGGATCCGCCGCGTGGCTGAACTACTCAAGCGCAAACTCAGCGACACCCATGAAGCCAGTGTGTCATGCATCGTCGATGGCACCGCAGAGCGAGTGGATGTGAGTATGACACGAGAAACACTGGAACATCTCAGTGGCTCGCTATTGGAGAGAAGCATGGTGCCCGTGACCGAGATCCTCGCGGCAAACCACATGACATCCGACGATATCGATGCCGTCGTTCTTGTCGGTGGCTCAACGCGGCTGCCGTGGGTGCGCCGCCGGTTGACGAAGATTTTCAACGGAAGAGAACCGCTTTCCGATATGGATCCGGACCTCGCGGTTGCGTATGGCGCGGCACGCACAGTTGATTGAGAGAGAGAGGGGAGTCCGAGTAGATAGAAAGAAGCCCACGTGAAAAGAATAGAAGAAATCAAGTCAAATTGGTTGGATTTGAATCTATGCTCACATGCAGGACTAGGATATACTACGTGGTACAATACTACAGCAGACTACGTAGTATTAATACCACTTTGGTCAAAGCGCCTATCGTATCTGCATGGCCAAGGGACAGGCAGAAAACGGTCTTCTACTCACAGCGACTTGAATGCCTCTTGCGCTGCGACAATAGGAATAAACAACATCACACATGTTAGTTCAACAATTTCCACCTCCAATTAGGGATTGGGGTATTTTCACACCGATCTCAGCCAGCCCTGGGGAAGCCTTGGTCGCGTAAAACTGCGTGAGGTAGTCGAGTGCAAATTTATGCACGCGGTCGTTCAGTGCGTTATCTTCGGCGTCGCCATTGCGCTGGTTGTTGCGGTGGGTCGTGATCGCGCGCGTGCACGAGACCAGGCCAGCGTAGGCGCGCGTGTTGCGTTCCTTGTTCAGTTCAATCGAGCGGCAGTAGTGCTTGCGTGCGAGACGCAAGTTGTCCAGGGCGCCAAGCGTCGCATAGATCTACGATCAACAACAGAGCCAGCCATCGATGAGCATACAAAATGGCAAGGCGGGTGACGTGGGGAGTGTCTGGTTTGTGCGTACATCTCCAAGACGGCTGTGCAAGAACGAGTCCATTGGGTTCAGAAGTACGAGCTCTTCAAAGCAGAACGCTCCGTATCGGTACGCTCCGATCGACAAGTACGTTTCGCCCAGCTCCATCCACTGTGAGGAAAAAAAATAAGAAGATATACTCGTCAAAGTGTGCATGGATATCGATAACTTCCTTCATGTGCAAAACGTACAGCTGCTTGGTCAATCGCATAGTTGCGCAAGAATTCGTTCAAAGCTGCGATGAGCTCTTGAGTTTTCTTTTGCGCCTTGAGCACAGCGATCCGTCGCTTCATCGCAAGCGCATTTGCCGAGTTTCCGGCCAGGATATCGGTGTAAACCTTTTCAGCCTTGGCGAACTCGCCCTTTTGTTCAAACTGCATCCCTTCAAGACGTCCCACACGCCAGCTTTTTGGGAATTGGACTTTCAACGCCTATAGTCATCCCAACAACAATAATAGGAACCCCCAGTCAGCGAACACTGCCAACCTGCTACACGACGACGCGCACTGCATTGCCATTCTCACGTACCGCAAGGCATTTCTGTTGGATTTGATGCACGCAAAACAGAAACAGAACAGTCACAAAGCACACTTCATGTCAGCCCCCATGCATGCAAGGGTGTAGCACATCGGAGGCAGCACTACAAACCTCAGCGACGTCGACATCGTGCGCATCAAGCGCAGCGATGAACATCTGCTCATAGATTGTCCAGACTGATGCACCACACACAAGCCACAAAAATCATTGACTTAAATCCACCGAAACAGACAGAGATGCAGACAGTGGTGGTGGTTGGCCCATCGTTGTCGTCGCCTACAGACCCTAGGACATACCGGTCGAGCCGAGTCGCCACTTGAAATTGTCAATCAGCTCGCGCCCGTAACGCACCACGACATGAGGCACGCGGATTTTTTCCTTGCGGATGATCGCAAGAAGCTCCACGTAATTGGTGAAGCTGCCGGTTTTCTCTGTCAGCGCCAGCAACTCTTCATACTCGACCATGCCCATGATGGCTTTCGTGTTCGCAGCTCCTCAGCTCTTTTTCGTTTGTGGGGAGGTCCAACATAAACACCTCCAATAAACGATACAAACCCTTCGTTGTATGCTTTGCAAAAATTACCAAAATAGACAAAACAAAATCCCAAAACAAGGTGTATTTCGGATCGATCTATTCCATATTTGGGTGGGTTCCTTTCGTGAGCTGCTCATGTGGCAAAGAGATTCGTTCCGGGTAGAACGTGTGGCTCCCTGGGTATTCGAGCAAATTCTCGAGCCGTGCCGAGTAGATATCCACGTACCGTTGCACGAAGAACGCAAACTGGGATGGGTAGTTATCGGCTCGAAAAACGGAGCCAAAATTGGCATTGATCATTTGCTCCATGGTGTGTTGGATCTGCTCGTGGATCTCGACAAATTGCCACACGAATTCGGGACTTTGGGCAAGGAAATGGTTCTGGCCGTGGGCGCGGAGCTCGTTCTGCACATTCCGCATGAGCTCCTCCAAGGCGTGGATCTGGAAAGCAAGGTACTGGTACTCGGGCGTGCGTTGGACTGTGATTTCATGTTCCAGCTCCCTGTGCGTTCATCGCCAAGCGTGTGTGTTAAGCCACATCAACTACCCCAGGAAAATTGCACAAAACGCACCGAATGATCGCGCCCGTTCTCCATCCATTGATACGCGACGGCTCCACAAGATCCGAAAAGAGACTGTCACTGTTCAAGAGGCAACACACAAAAAATCGAGGATTAGCAACATGGCTGCAAACTCATATACGCAGGTCGGCGCATAGTCGCACCCGATGTAGAGCACGCGGTTTCCGCCCCATCCTGTCAGTCGCATGAGCTGCTGGAGACTTCCTTGCGTGTACACGTGGTTTTGCTTCAGCGACGTCACGGCTTGCCACTGCAGAATAATGGGGAAAAAAATGCAAGCCCACGATTCTCGGGTCAGCAACAGGGACGATGAGAAGTAAACTACATAGTACCGTACCTGCACTTGCTTCCGCTCTGGGTCCAGCGAACGGAACGACCGCTTGCGCGTGTAAAAGTTTGGTTTGCGCGCACTGACAAGGACCACGTCGAAGAGCTGCAAAAGAACGCATCAAAAACGACGCACCAGCAATTCAGTCAGAACACCCATCCCAATCCCATCCGCTCTGTCTCTCGAACTGCCGCCGTGCTACCTGTCGCCATTCGTCTCCGACCATGTACTTTAACCCAGCGTCGACGTACGGGAACGAGCTGTTCGTGCACAAAAACATTTTCTTGCCGTTTCGCTGGAAATAATAGATGGTGAGCCAGGCGAATATGATAGAGCCATGACATGCTATAGGGGGCAACGCACTCGGATTCGCTCCAGTAACGGCAGTAGCGTCGGGTTTGGCTCAATGTATCGAGGCAAATCTTGCGCGACGGCCTTGTGCATGTTGCCACTGACGTGGACTTGCGTGATCGCCGCGTGGACATCCTCAACGATCGCGATGGGCTCGTACTCGATCTCTTGGTCGATGAGAAATTGGACGACGTCAGCAAAGAGACAGGCATGTGCCACGCTGAAGAGGTCATTCAGTGGCTCCATCTTGCTGTCGCGGTACGCCATGGAAATGTGGCGCGAGCCGTGGTATTCGTCCATGATTTCTTCGCGTGACAACCGCTGGCGGCCACGGAAAACGCCCGTGATACACAGCTTCTGGTGGGAACTGATCTTGCACAGCAGACCCCTTTCTTTGTCGATCGTGAGCCCACGGATCGCAAACGTTGGATCAAATTTCAGCGACTCGAGACCTGAAGGGTACCGGAACTTGGTTGTCTGATGCACGTCCAGTTGCAAACAGGAACAGATCAGTTTCTTTGGAACGGCACATACATTTCAAGCAAAGAAAGATGTTGTGTACCAAATAGTCTCGCGCCATGGAGTAGATGAGATGTTGAAGCTCTTCGGTGTAGTGGCACAGCGTGTAGTCGTAATCTGCATTCATATTCATGGCCACGGAAGAAAAGACCCATCGTTAATACCAGCCAAGTCACATATTTGTGCGTGTGCACTACGCACCGAATCCAACGACATCAATGTTCGAGAGTCTGTTTCAATCATCATCACACTGTTAAACGTTCCATAGAAAATGAAACACCAGTAGAACTGTGTATGTGCCATGGTCACCTCAAGTGGTTGTTTGCGAAAACCTCGTTCGAGTCTTGTGGGAAAGCCGATGGCGTGAACGCCGACACCGTTTGCTGGAAGAAAACGAGGCAAGTAACACGCACCAAGCTCAGCTGACTGTCGACTAACCTTATATTGTTGACTGGAAATGCAAATTCCTATGGTGGTGAAGGATCCACGCACCTCGTACTCCGTAACCAGTTGCTGCACTTTGGTAAACGTTGGTGGGATGGAGGCTTTCAAATTGGCCATGTAACTCAAGGACGACAGCTCTCTTGCAATTGGAGTCGACCACTGCAACGCTCTGGCCTCGCGAACGAAGGGCAGGCTGCTCCGCTGCATGCGCGCGGCGGCTCGAAGCGCTCCGATCATGGTTGGCGTCCGAGTTGGGCACTTGAGCTTGAGTTCGAGGTGGCATTTGTTTGATAACCATCATTCTTACACTATCTCGATTAGTGGCCTGTCGACTGCCCAATTCGGGACGCAATTGTTGGAAACGAGGGATCGTTGTTTGGACGAGGGACCTTCCAATTGGGTTCAAGCGCAACACCACATACAAATGGCGAACGATGAAGAGGACCTCGACAACATGTTGCGTCGCTCTCCATTGCGATCTTTAGCCACAGCGCTACCCAGGACTGCCAGTGCGCTCACGGACGCTGTATTGCTGCCGCCGCGCCCATCATCGCCAGCGCGCAGCAAGTCCAAGACGGCGTTTTTCACGAGCGAAATTTGTGAAAACCACAAGATTCCAGGCCATCCAGAATGTTTCCAGCGCACGCAAGTGATCCGCGAGCGCATTGCCAAGGAGTTCCCGTCGATCGGGGTCATCAAGGATATCCAGCGCGTCACAGAGAAGCAATTGCAGCTCTTCCACAGCGAGAAACACGTCGGCAACCTCATGGCGCTTTTCCATCATGTCCACGAAAAGTACCATCGGCCGGGCCACAATGCGCGCATCCCGGTCTTCCACGACATTGACGGTGACACCGTAATCATGCAAGTCACGGAAGATGCTGCCATGGTGGCTGCAGGTGCGGTGTGCCATGCGATTGATCTCGTGATGAGCGACGTCAGCGAATACAACAACGCGTTTTGTGGCGTTCGCCCTCCTGGCCATCACGCAGAACCGGATCAAGCGATGGGCTTTTGCCTGTTCAACAACATCGGCATCGGTGCTTGCCATCTACTGGACAAGTACCCAGAACAAATCCAGAAAATTCTCATTCTGGACTTTGATGTGCATCATGGGAACGGTACGCAGGCCAAGTTTCAAGAAGGGTATCCGCAAGTCTGCTTTGTATCGACCCATCAGGGCGAGTTTTACCCGTTCACGGGCAAGTCCCATGAGCGCGGATCGCATGGCAACATTGTCAATGTTCCGCTCCTGTCCCGTGTCGCTTCGCAAGCGTATCGCACCCATTTTGAGCAACAGGTGCTGCCTGTCATGCACAAATTCCAACCCGATTTTGTTCTCATTTCCGCGGGCTTTGATGCTCATCGGCTGGATCCACTCGCGGAAATCGCATTGGAAACGGAAGATTATTACTGGATCACGCAAAAAGTCACAGAAATCGCATGGAAATACGCAAAAGGAAGAATCGTTTCGTCATTAGAAGGAGGTATGTGCTGTACCAGTGGGTGGCTGTCCAAGAAAGAATCGCTGCTGACGGATGGGACTAACTCTGTGTCTTTTTCGTATTCCACTGCAATGACAGGCTACCACTTGGAAGCTCTCGCTGATAGTGCCGCTGCTCATGTGCGCGCACTGGTGGAAGGAGCCGTTCCGCCGAAACCGCAACCGGCAAAAGTAACTGACCACGAAATCGCATCAAACGACTTGGTGGTGGAAGCTTTGGTCGATCAATTCGAGGGTGTCGTACGGCTTGACGCGCCACAGGTACAACAGTGCATCGGTTCATCCACATTCCACGGCGACGGTAGTACTGATGCTGTTGTTTGCTGCGATCAGGAGCTGCGGCTGACTGTGCATTTCGACACGAAGGAGAAGCTCATCCTGCTGAAAGATCGATCCACGAAGACGTTGCTACAGCAGTGCAAGAACAAGTTCACGCTCAAGAAAAGAGCGAAAACGATCACGATCCAGGACTCGCATGGAACCACTCTGACCGACGAGATGCTTGGCTCACTGCCCAACGACCACCACCTCTATTTGCGATGAATACACGTAGCAGAGCGTTCTTATTCGTTCCATTTCGCTCTCGTATTGCCGTCACCTTGATCTCCTCGCGCCCATGCATGCATAGCCACTCATTATCTGTACCACATCACTCCGCCACATCAACTTCCAGGACTCTCCGCATGCGCACCTGCGCATTCCGCGGCAAATTCGGGAAAGAGATTAAACCAGCACGGCTGCCTCGTCGACGGCGGACTGCCATTCTTTTGGCGCTTGGCCCTGCTCTGCAGCATTCCCTCCCCACCACTCCCTGACTTGTTTTTATCAAAGTTGCATGTATAAAACGTTTACACTTAATTTTTGTATTAGAGATGGGCACAAACGGTTTGAAACATGTATAAAACCAGGTGCAGCACCGCACGTCCCAGGTTGCATCGTTGCACCTTGTTTTGAAATCCGTCCAAATGTATACACTCTTGCTTCCACTAAGTGGCTGCGTTCTTATTGGCTGTTTAAATACCTTGTTTTGGTGCAGTCCGCAACGTCTGGAGCTCCAGCGATCTTCAAAAAACGAACTGTTTTGACGCTGCGGTCGCTGTCAAGGTTTTGGCCGACGGTCGCTCGCTCGCGCGCTCTTGCAAAGCAACCCAAGACTTCCCAATTTGCCGGCAGGATCCGAAGCGACCCCTCCAAGCAAACCACACAACCAATCACCATGGCCTTCTCGCCCGTGGCGTCGGACCTTGTGTCCAACATGTTGAACCATCAAGAAGGGAAGCTTGTGCTCGCCGATGGCACCACGTACACTGGGTACTCGTTCGGTGCCCATACGTCCATGTCGGGCGAAGTGGTCTTCAACACCGGCATGGTCGGGTACCCGGAGGCGCTTTCCGACCCATCGTACCGTGGCCAAATCTTGGTGCTCACGTACCCATTGATCGGCAACTACGGTGTGCCCAGCTTTGAGGTCAAGGATGACTTTGGCTTGCCAAAGTTTTTCGAATCCAGCACGGTCCAAATCTCAGGCTTGATCGTCTCGGAGTATTCGTTCCAGCATTCCCACTGGAACGCCGTCACGTCGCTTGGCGAGTGGCTCAAGGAACACAACATCCCCGCGCTTTTCGGCATCGATACGCGTATGATCACCAAGCGCATCCGCTCGCTTGGCGCAGTGCTTGGCAAGATCCAATTCCCAGGCCAAGAAGTGCCGCTTGATGACCCAAACATGCAAAACTTGGTCGCGCAAGTCTCGCCAAAGGAAATCAAAGTGTACAATGAAGGCGCCTCGCCCAAGATCTTGGCCTTTGACTGTGGCATGAAGCACAACATTGTGCGGTACCTCGCAGGCAAAGGTGTCGAGCTCACGGTCGTGCCATACGACTACGACTTGGAACACTCGACGTTGAAATACGATGGCATCTTCATCTCCAATGGGCCAGGCGATCCGATCATGGCCGCAACGACTATTGCCAGTATCCGCTGGGCCATCTCGCTGGATGCGCCAAAGCCCATTTTTGGCATTTGTCTTGGCAACCAAATCTTGGCGCTTGCCGCCGGTGCCAAGACGTACAAGATGAAGTACGGCAACCGTGGTATGAACCAGCCGTGTATCGATATGCGCACGACGCGGTGCTACATCACGCCACAGAACCACGGGTTTGCGGTCGACTCCAAGACGTTGCCCACCGGGTGGAAGACGTTCTTTATGAACGCGAATGACCACTCCAATGAAGGCATCATCCATGAGACCAAGCCCTTTTTCTCCGTGCAGTTCCATCCAGAAGCTTGTGGTGGACCCACTGATACGGCGTTTTTGTTTGATATGTTCTTGGAAAAAGTCACGGGGGCGCCACCAAAGCTCACGTTGCTGGATACCTCGCTGTACGACCGTCCTCGCTTCACCAAGGTGTTGTTGCTTGGCTCTGGTGGCTTGTCGATTGGCCAGGCCGGTGAGTTTGATTACTCTGGCTCGCAGGCCATCAAGGCATTGAAAGAAGAAGGCGTCCAAGTGATCTTGGTCAACCCAAACATTGCGACCGTGCAGACCTCCAAGGGATTGGCCGATAAGGTGTACTTTGTGCCCGTGCGCCGCTCGACCGTCGTGGAGATCATCAAGAAAGAAAAACCCGATGGGATCTTGGTCAGCATGGGTGGCCAGACGGCGCTTGCCGTGGGCATTGAGCTGTACGAGAATGGCGACTTGGAGCGCCACAACGTGCGCGTCATGGGCACCCAAATCCCCGTGATCATCGACACGGAAGACCGCGAAAAGTTTGCCGCCAAGCTTGCCGAAATCAACGAAGAAATCGCGCTGTCCAAGGCCACGACGACCGTTGAAGGTGCATTGGAAGCCGCGAATGAAATCGGGTACCCTGTGCTTGTGCGCTCGGCGTTTGCGCTTGGTGGGCTTGGCTCGGGTTTTGCTGAAAATGACGACGAGCTGCGTGTGCTCGCGACCAAGGCGCTCCACGGTGCCGCGACAAATGGAAGCCCCAAGCAAATCCTCATTGACCAAGATTTGCGGGGCTGGAAAGAAGTCGAGTACGAAGTCGTGCGCGATGCCAAGGATAACTGTATCACGGTTTGTAACATGGAAAACTTTGACCCACTGGGTATCCACACGGGCGATTCGATCGTCGTGGCGCCATCGCAGACGTTGTCCAACAGCGAATACTTTAAGCTTCGCTCCACCGCTCAAAAAGTCGTGCGCCACTTGGGTATCGTCGGTGAGTGCAACATCCAGTACGCATTGGACCCGTACTCGGAGCGGTACTGTATCATTGAGGTCAACGCGCGTCTGTCTCGCTCGTCGGCGCTTGCCTCCAAGGCCACTGGGTACCCACTGGCGTACGTCGCGACCAAGATCTCGCTGGGTATTGACTTGGTGACCATCAAGAACTCGGTGACCAAGATCACGACCGCTTGCTTTGAGCCATCGCTGGATTACTGTGTGGTCAAGATGCCTCGTTGGGATTTGAAAAAATTCTCGCGTGTGTCCAGTGATTTGGGAAGTTACATGCTTTCCGTGGGGGAAGTCATGTCTATCGGCCGTAATTTTGAAGAATGTATCCAAAAGGCCGTCCGCATGGTGAACCCAGTCTTGGATGGGCTGAACGCCAAGGTCATTGACAATGAGACCAACCCAGATGTGATCAATGAAAAGCTTCGTACACCGACCGATGAGCGGCTCTTTTATGTGATGGCGGCCTTGGATGTCGGGTACTCGATCGATCAAGTGCATTCGCTGACCAAGATCGACCGGTGGTTTTTATCCAAGCTCATGCGCATCACGATGCTCAACAAGTCGCTCAAGAACTACTCCATGCCAACGCTGGATGAAAAATACTTGCGTGTGCTCAAGGTGAATGGCTTTTCGGATCGCCAAATCGCCTCAGAATTTGGACCAAGTGTGACCGAGATCGATGTGCGCAACAAGCGCAAGCAGCTGGGCGTCGTGCCGTACGTCAAGCAAATCGATACGCTTGCCGCGGAGTTCCCTGCACAGACCAACTACTTGTACATGACCTACGGTGGCTCGGAAGATGATGTGCCAAACAGTGAAGACGGGGTGATTGTGTTGGGTTGTGGGCCGTACTGTATCGGTTCGTCGGTGGAATTTGATTGGTGTGCCGTGAGCTCGGTGCGCACGATCCGAGAGCTTGGCAAGCCGGCGATCGTGATCAACTACAACCCGGAGACTGTGAGTACCGACTACGATGAAAGCGACCGCTTGTACTTTGAAGAGCTCACGGTGGAGCGCGTGCTTGATATCTACGACCGCGAACACCCGGAAGGTGTGATCGTCTCGGTCGGTGGCCAAATTCCAAACAACTTGGCCATGCCGTTGTACAAGAACGGTGTGAATATCCTGGGCACCCACCCAGAGAGCATTGACCAGTGTGAAGACCGCAACAAGTTCTCGGCGCTGTTGGATACGCTTGGTGTCGACCAGCCACGGTGGGCACAAGTCAAAGGCACGGAGTCGGCGGTCAATTTTTCCAAAGAAGTCGGCTTCCCCGTGCTTGTGCGGCCAAGTTATGTGCTCTCCGGTGCCGGTATGATCGTCGCCTCGGATGACGCGCAGTTGCAAACGTACTTGGCCAGTGACGCGGTCAAGCTTTCCAGTTCCATTTGTATCTCCAAGTTTATCTTGAACGCCAAGGAAGTGGAATTCGATGGTGTCGCAAAAGACGGTGCGATCATCAACTACGCGATCTCGGAGCATGTGGAAAACGCTGGTGTCCACTCCGGTGATGCGACGCTTGTGCTGCCTGCACAGAAACTGTACGTCGGCACGATCAAGCAAGTCAAACGGATCGCCAGTTCCATCGCACATGCATTGAACATCACGGGTCCGTTCAACATCCAACTGATGGCCCGGGACAACGACGTCAAAGTGATTGAATGCAACTTGCGTGCCTCGCGTACGTTCCCGTTCATCTCCAAGACTTTTGACTTGAATTTCATCAACTTGGCGACCAAGGCCATGCTTGGCCTCGCAGTCAAGTCGGTGCCGATCGCGCTGGTCGATATCGACTACGTTGGTGTCAAGGCGCCGCAGTTTTCGTTCACACGGCTCCATGGCGCGGACCCGACGCTTGGTGTTGAGATGGCCTCCACGGGCGAAGTCGCTTGCTTTGGCACGGATATGCACGAAGCGTACTTGAAGGCCTTGCTCAGTGCCGGTTTCAAGATGCCCAAGGAGAAAAAAGTGTTGATCTCCATGGGTAATGACCATATCAAGCGCGAGTTTGCCGACAGCGCGCTGATCCTCAAGTCGCTTGGCTACGATATCTACGCGACGCCAGGCACAGCCGCGTACTTGGCGACCATCGGTGTCGAAGCGACCGTGCTCCACAAACCAATGCCGGCCGAGTTGCGTGACCAACAGCAAACGCCCAATGTGATTGACTACATCTCGACGGGCAAGATTGAACTGGTGATCAACGTGCCAGAAGGAAGCAACACGGAAGAAATCTCGGCGGGCTACTTGATCCGCCGCGCTGCGGTGGACTTTGGTGTGTCGCTGATCAACAACGTCAAGTGCGCCGTTTTGTTTGCACAGGCCATCCAAAAGGTCAAGAAGCTCGAGATTTGCAACATCTCGGAGTACTACGCGATGCCAACGGTCGGCTGGCGGCCAGGACAAAAACTCCACGCGCGCAAGATGTCGATTTGCTAAGTCTTTCTTCTGGATACTTTGTGCAGAAGAAGGGGGGGGCAGGAGAGAAGGAAAAAGGAGATGGAGTCTGAATGATTAATACACACACAAAAAACTTTTATGTATGCTGGTGTGCTTCGTTTATTTCCCTACGTTTCTAGACGGGCATTCTGTGGGGATGTAAGCACAAGCAGTTGGAGGAAGGCACTGCTGGGCATGTCGGTGCAGGATATCCGCATTTGTATCATAGTGTCGTGCATGCAGTAGCTGTCGTGCTGGACGTTGCCTCTGCTGGCTGGTCATGGTGATGTGTACTAGTAGTGCCGAAACGTCCAGATCGAGTCCTCTTCGCGTCCTGCATCCAGGAGAGTGTGTGTCCAGATGAGATGCCATTGGGCCGGTATTCATCACGGCTACAGAAGAAAAAATACGGCAGCGGGTTGCCGAGATCCACTTCCATCGATAGAATCACATTGTTGACCAGGCTTACCACCACCACCCGAGGCGCCCCCACCACCCAACCATGGCGTGCAGCTGCGAGCGAATGAAGAAGAAGCAAAGATCAGAATCTGATTAATGATGATTTGTGGTGGGCTGGCTTGGTGGTGGAAGTATGACCCACGTTTGTGGGCATCATGCCGTGCGCACCTCCCGTAATGTAGTTATGACCCTGACCTTTTGTCAGGGCAACTTCAATGAGGACGAGTTGTGAGCTGATCGCGTGAGACATGGACAACTTAGCCAGGTGCTTGGCCGCCAGACCCTGTCTGACTGGGTAGTTACAAGTGATACGGACCTACAGGTCTATCTAATAGGGAGGGATCCGCTTGCAAGTCGTCTTGCATATCAAGCAATTGCATGGATTGTCTATTTTTGGCAACAGACGCAGATGTCGTTTCGCGGACTCCAACGAGGGACACCCGCGTGGCTGTTCCGAACAGTTCCTCGTCTTATCTGACACAGTTGTGTTGTGGCCGATGTGACTGTGAATTCAGCGCAAAACATTTCCAGGACCTGGAGATGAGAACACACAACCGACGATCTTCCAAGCACAAATAGCTACCATCGCGGGTGCACCAGCACTATTATAGCATTACTGCGTACCCTGTTTGGTTGATACTATTATAGGTAGGCAGAATTACGAAAACCTTGGTTCCTCGCCCAGAGTGAGGACGTTAACGAAAGCGACATGAAGACCGACTGCTTCCCTCATTGCATTTGCGTTGCGTGCGACACGTTTGATCAGAAGCTATGTGAGACATGGCCATTTGTTCAGGTCACTCGTCCTGGGGCGTTTCTTGTTTTTTTTGTTTTTATTTTTTTGTGTCCTCAACACCTTTTGGCACAAAACAAGGGATTTATGTTAAGTTCGCATGTTGCCCATCAAACACTGGCCCAACCGCACTTATCCAAGCTCCATTTGACCGTGTGAGGACATCGCCAGTGACAGTCTCCCTTCCCTTCCTCTCTCTCTCTCGCCAACTGTCTGTTTTGGTTCCAAGATTACATCGGTCCCCCAAGGTCTCTCTTGCAAGACGCTGCCCCGAGCGACGCGACACCAACTGGCGTCAAGAGTCGTACAGTGAAGGCACAGCAGGAGGCGTATTCACGTGAATACCAAGTGGGGACACCTGGCGGAGCTCGGCGAAAGCAAGCAAGCCTCCTGCCCTTCAAGAGCGTTTCGCTATTCTAGTCCCAATTGCGAGCGTTTTTTTTGTGTTGGTATTCTTTGCCAGGTGTTCAGCTGCAACCGTCTGGGCCAAGGAGTGACAGAGCGTGGAGCTCCTTTGACGGACAATGAGCGAAAAGCTCCACAAACCAGCAGCAGACCCGTTGTGAGAGTGTCTGTGAGGTGAGCTTGTCGGAAGGCCATCGCGTGTCCATTTCGTTCACTCGTTGCCCGCCCCAACGCTGTCCAACACTGTCCGATTTGCCACCAAGTCAAGTCGTCGGCTCTCAGTTGAGCTCATTCGCTGACTTGACAAGCGCCTGCGCCTTTGTATTGTGTTGGGTGGACCACACGCGGTGCTTTTGTTGCGCGCGACAAGACAAACAAAGCAGACAAGACAGCCAAAGCAGTCAAAATCTGATTGACAAAACCCACCGACGACACGTACAGTACCCATCCTCTCTCCGATTGTTGATACACACGGGGGGATCGCCTGGCTGCTCGGAACAAGCGACCATGCAAGTCCATTGCGCCTTTCGCGTGCTAGAGTGTCCACATCATGGACAACCCATGTTCTCAAGCGAGTACAAGCGAAGCAACCGCACGCGCATGTCCAAGGTATGATGGATCTGTGTATGCGCATCCAGTATGCACCGTGTATTAACTTTCTACTGTCTGTTTATTACTGTAGATCCTTCGGTGCTTTCCGCATTGTTGTCCAACACATCGTCCACGTAGCTACTGCGGGTCGGCGCTCCACGTCAACGTGTCGCTTCTGCCGATCGAAGACGAACAAGAACAAGATCAAGAACAAGAAGAAAAAGGGGAAAGAACCGCCACAGCCACAACAACAGCAATACCTCCAACAAGCGGTGGAAGTGACGACGAGCTGCTCCCATTATGGAGACTGGAGGACGCCGTCTTGTCGTCGTCGCCAGAAAATACACTGAGCGAGATGCTGGTGTACGGCCGCTTTGAAGTGCATGACCCCGACGACCCATACAAGTCGTACTTGACGCTTGGCCAGAAAGTGGCCGCTGCATCAATTCAAGCGAATCAAAACGCAGATATCATTTGGGTCGGCGGTGTCCACACTCCGCCACCACGAGCAGACGCAGACGCAGAAGCCAAATCACAAGCAGCCACCGCCGGTGGTGGTGTCCATTCTCGTCTATTTGTGCTCAAAGAAGGCGATGGCGAAAGCCACCACTGGGAATACGACTGGCGAAGCGGCACAAGCCAACGCAAACGCGCCTGTCTCCACCAGTTTCGTGTGTACACATTTTTGGCGGATCCGGTGGACGATACAAAATGGCAAGTCGTGGCGATGGCCGCGTCGACACCGTTTACACTGTCGTCGTATCGCAAGCAAGACGATGACGACGACGAAGGAGGAGCAGCAGGAGCAGGAGGCACCGTGCCCACAGAAGCACGGTCGTCCGCACCGGTTCCTGGTTCATCTGCATTCATCATGCCTCCACCACCACTGTCTCTTCCAGTGGGCACAGCGTCCATGTCCACTTCTTCCACTTCGGTCCATGGTGCGTTGATCGCGCATCAGTACCAGCCCACAGTGCGTGCGACCACCAAGCTGGCGATTTGGATCAATTTCCTTTCGGTCTTGGACACCAGTTGGATCCCACGGGACACCATCACCACGCGCGTGATCTCCATCTTGCGCAGCCATCCAGAGCTTCCGATGTCCAGTGTATTGGCCATCGACCGCTCAAGTGGCCATTTTGCGACCCATTTCTTGCAGCCTCTGGTTGTCGCGCTCAGTGGCGCCTCACCACAACCGCGTGTTCCGTTGGCATCCAGCGCGTGGTTCATGAGGAGAAGAGGGCTCATCGAACTGTGTATCGATGTATTCTGTCAGCTCCTCGCCGATGGTACACTGGCGCAACTTCAGTCCCATATTCGCCATGCCGTGCGCACCGTGGATAGCCGCGACGAAGAGCGAGTGATCGCGTCGTACGCACAGTTCATTGAGCAGCTTGGCGACCAAGTCGAGCGCGTCGTGCGCCAGCTGAGCGACCGCGCGTCATTGGATCTGCTCGTCGATGAGATCATGTCGTGCGTGTACGAAGACGACCCCAAGTTTGAATGGGTGCCCCGCTCCACACGCGGTGAAGTGCGCGGCTTGTTGCGCAATACCAGCTTGCTGGGACTGGGCTCGTACCGTGAACAGCTTCGCCAGTGTGCTGTTGTCGCTGCGCCAAGCACCACACTCCATAGTGAAATCTCGGGACTGTTTAGTGGTGCGTGGTCGTGTGTGGCTGTGGATGAGTCGGCGTCGCTTTCGCTTCCTTTGCCAGCGGCGCGCGATTTTGGCATCTCAGCGATTTCCGTCGTCCAGCTCTTGACCGCGTTGCACCACGTGGATGTGGAGATGGATGCCGACGGCTCGTGGCTGCAAATGCGTTGCGGATGGAGTTTGTTTTCGGAATTGTGGAGTGTGGTCTTGCTGGATGGCCAGCGCCATGCGTCAGCTGTGCTGCCCAATGGCGTGGCCCCCAGTGTGTGGCAAGCGCTCGGTGCTGGGTCCATCGTGGGCGACTACCGTGGTGCGCTTCGTCAAGTGGAAGACGCGTCGATCGTGCTGGACTTGGACTTCTTTGTCTACAGTATGGACGCGCCATCGTACTGTATCCAAACGACGCTGGTTCCAGTCGTGAGTGTCGTCGCGACCACAGGCGACCGCGTCGATCAACTACAAATGCATGTGCGGGTGTACCGGAGTCGCTTGCTGGAAGACGATGCTGATGCGGATGGGCAGCTGCGACGAGAGGAATTGGTGTCACAGAGCCCTGAGCGACGCGGTCAGCTTGTAGAATTTCGTGGTGAAGATCTTGTGGTCTCTGTCACAATGCTCTATCAGAAAATGCGGTAACCCCAAGACACCGCCACCACGTCATGGAGTGCAAGGAACAGGATAGGACAGTAGATTAGGAAGGGTACCCCCCAAATGGGTGTATTTTTGACCATGTACAGTAGCATAGAATTCTATTTTTTTACAATCGGATTTGACCGATATTACAAATTTTCTTCCTGTTTTTGAGTATCTACTCTTTGTCGAAATGAATTGATGCAGGTCTTCTCGCGGAAAATAGCCCACCACACGGACTGGTGTTCTCGCTGCGCTGGGCATCATTCGCTTTCGCCAGACAAGACCAGAAGCATCCACGAGACCATGAGCGACAACGGCAGCGATAACGACAGCGACAACGACAGCCTGGGAGATCAAGAAGTGGCCACTGCTGGCGATCCAAGTGGCCAGATGGCCAGCGAATGGCAATTTGTATCTCGATGGTTTTCTGTCTGTGGGTACCGCTTTGCCATGGCCGACACTGGCTACCAAGGCGTGAGAGGCTGGCGCTATGACACGGATGATGTGCGCATGGGTCGCACTCCTGACTGTGGATCAATGTGTGGTTTGACCGAGGTGATCTCAGCTATGATGACACTCTCAATACTCGCGTGAAGCGGTACAAGACGCTTCGCGAGTCATTGATCTTGTTGAGCATCCTAGCGAAAGCTGATAATGCCCGCTTTGTGCGTGAACTCAAGCGGGCAAACGATTTTATTTTCCCAAAATATGTCGATGAAACAAGTGGCAAATTGCAACCAAAATTCTCGTTTTTGTTTCGTGACGACCTCAAGGCGCATGAGTACGAGTGGGCCAAGTTGCAGGATTTGTTTGGCGTTCCTGAAAACTACAGCGACTGGTTTCAAGGTGATATGAGAAAAGCGCGAGCCATTGTCGCGTCACAAAGCGGTACGACCACCACCAATGACATGGAGGTGTGGTTCCGATCCGGCTGGTCGTTCGTCTGAATGATTTCGTGTCGCGTGCCAAGCAAATCCAACTGATCAAAAACCTCACGCAGACGGTACTGGCTCTCCACAAGATTGAAGACGACCAGCGTCGTCATCGTGATGCTGCTGCTGCGGATGATGATGATGCTGGACCACCGCCACCAGTGTTTCGCCTGGATTCGATCGATTTGGATCTGCATATGTTTCATCTTCATGGGTCCGTTCTCCACGAACTGCAGCTTCTTGTCGAGACAGGTGTCGTGATCCATTCGCTGACGTTGCCATCGTACACGGAACAGTGGCGCTTGGACAATCCACAACTTGTGGAAGCGTGGCTTGTCCTTGTGCGTACAATCTGTGGCCACTCGCCACCACACACGGAGAAGAAGCTGCAACGTCGTCCCGTCCAAGTGCAGCGAATCGTCCTAGCTCGTCTTGATGGATACACCCCTCGCACCTTACCGATGTATTACTTGGTCCCATTCTGTTCGGCACTCCACGGGGCACGCAATTTGAAGAAGGTACGCATAGAAGTCGGTCACGAGTTCAGACGAGTCGATGGATTTCGCGAAAAGTTTTGGGCGTGGCTCGCGTACGCTCTTTCAGTAAAACGTCGATCAGTTCTATTGAAGTCCTCGATCTCGATGGCTTTGAACTGACCCAAGCTGCGATGAGCTCTTTCGCGGATATTACCAACGCCGACGACCCACTTGGACGCTTATGGGAGACCGTGGTCTCTCCTCGTCAAGTGCATGAGGAAGGATCTCATCGGATTGGTTCTACACGGCGTCGCCCCATCTCTGTTACCAAAGGATCCAAGGTGATGATTGACGGATTGAATGACCAGGTCGCTGCTTTCAAGACTCAAGTCGTTTGGACCGGTACCGCAATCGAGGACGACCCAGCCAAGCCAACACTGAAGGTGTATCTGCCAGGCTTGGGGTTTTGCGAGATTCAACGACAGTCCGAGTCCAAAGAGCGTGCAAGAGAGGAAGAAGTAAACGCCAACTTTGATGAACCAGGCGAAGAAGAAGAAGGGACAGTGGTACTATTAAATACTCCATGCCGTCTCCAAACGCTTCGTCTCGACTTCCACACAGAGAAGAAGCTTCTTCGTGGTGGTGTGCAGCACGACCAAGTGTTTGCTGCATGTCGTGTCCAGATCGCTCATTTGCTTGGCTGTATTGGCGGCTCGCTGAGCGGCCTCAGTATTTCGTACGCTGCGATGGACGAAGATTCTTTGGCAGCTTGCCTTCAGAGCTGCCCGCAGCTCCATAGCCTTCGCGTGAATGGCGCGCGGCTCACAACCATGGCCCCCTTCATTGAACACTACGAGCGCGGCGGCAAGATTTCCTCTCTCGAGTTGGCCAAGATTCAAGTGCCAAACGACCAGTTTGAAAAGTTTCTGGAGCTGCTCTTGCAGGCCGGCTCGATCCGATACACACTGACAAAGTTGCGCATCGGCAAAGACTGGCCTTGTGGGTTTCGTGCGGAAACAGCCCAAGTGATGACCCGCGTGTTGACGGATAAAGCCAAGCCACTTTGCACTATTTGCATATCTTTCGAACCAAAGAATCGGATGAAGTGCCCGTCCTGTGGAAACAATGGCTGTACCATGGCGATGCAATTCCTCTTCTGCCGCTTCGCCTGGCATTCCTTTACGCTGTGCGCGGCCTTGGCAGTAGTACCCATCCCATGGGTCTGTTATCGCAAGATACGATCGCATTGATTGTTGCATTCGCAACGAGCCATTGAAACGCATCTCGTTCGCCGAACCGGATGAAAAAGAACAAGGACTTGCGCGACATCTCTATTGATTCCTGGTAAAAAAAAAGCGTTTTGAAGTGGATACACATCAGCAAGGAATGAACTGGCTATCGAGGTGACGGCGTTCGACGGTCGACACAGTGCATACCGTATCCAAGTATTGTTGATGCGAGCTCACGAGATCAAGTAACCTTCACGCAGAACCTGGACGGCCACAAGTTCGAAGCTGACCACTGCTTGCTCTCCCTCGCAATCGATGGGACGTTGCCTTGACCAGTCTTGCCATCAATGCTGGAGTAAATTGCTGTGTACTGGCTCGCAAGGGTGGCCGTATGGTGCGACCCCCTCGCTGCCACTTTCCTCCGCTTCCTCCGTGGTGTGCGAAAATGTGTGGGCCACGAATCCTATGGATATTTTATTGCAAGACTCGATCGCATTGATCTTTTATATACTATAGCTTATGACATGCATACCCAGTACTTTCGCCCACGACTGACACCAATTATCACACGTCGCACACTTGGAGCAAGTTTTGTGGAATTTGTGAAGAACACAAAGAATAAGGTCCGTCCCGTTTACGATCGCATCGGATGATGCTCCAACAGCTTTAAATACTCCAGGACAGGCATCTTGTATCCTTTTTTATATACTGTGGAAAACTCAATGCGATCCTGCTGAGTGGCGAATCGCTTGACTGAACATTGCTGCGACAATGACGTGTGATGTTGAAGAGCATCAGTGCTGCTTGGGGTGAAGTATCTCTTGCATTCCGAAAAAGTGTGACAGATGGAGACTCCCATCGAGATCGACACCAACACCATGGTGGGAGATGAGCTCACGCCGCCTTCTCTCATAGCCGACAAGGAAACATACACTGCCGTATCAAGCTGTGGACACATCGTTCCTCCTTTGGTTCTACTGCTCAGCAAGGTGCCAGAAGAAGAAGACGAGGAAGTCTTGTTTGACCCTGAAAGCCCTCGTGGCGACAGCAACAGCAGCTCGAGTCCGAAGACGCCCCCGACACCAGAACACAGCAAATTTGAATGGCCGCCGTCAAGCGATGACCAGCCCACAGACGAACAAGGCGCTCGGTGTGTCGTATCGTCGTTCGAGTCCTTTGTTCTCACGGAAAACGAAGCCATCGAACAGCCAGTAACACCAGCAGCCCCCGCTGAGTTGGACACCGTTCATTCTCGCCAAGTAAACCACTCCGTGGACGATGGAGAACGCCACTCCACGATCAGTAGTCGAAGCTCCAGGTCATCCGATTCAGATGACACGGACTCGGTCACGTCGTCCGCGGCGTCACAGCCACCGATCCGGAGGTCTTCTGCCAAGCTCAACGCGACCATAGAAGCTGTCAAGCAGAAAACCAAGCAAGCAGCCAGCCACCAACGAGGTGCGCTTTCTCGTTTCCAAGTCAAAGGTGGCCTCGTCGGGTGGCTGCACGGTGAAGGCGACGGTGGGGGTGACAACACTGGCCAACGCAGTAGTGACCGAAATAGCAGCACAACAGCAGAGCATGCAGCTACTGGCGCTGGACAAGTTGATGCCATTGCGACGCCACCAAATGGAGCGCCACGCCAACGTGCGAGCTCGCTCTTTGGCAACTTGTACGACAAGATGAAGCGGCAGCAAGAACAACTCGAGCTCAAGTTGCAGCAGCTGGATGAGCCACAATCACGGTCGGTTGCATCTGGCCGAGCTCCACCACCACGGCAGCGACTGTCCCTTCAGCCAGGCCACGGCATCAATGCCCACAACGCCACAGGCGTTGATAACTCGGTCAGTACCAGCGGTACAAGTACATCCGCGATGCGTCGCGACAGCCGCTTGCGGTCGGCGTCCTCCGGTGAAGTGGACAACCGCAAGCCAAAATCTCGTTTGCGGTCCTTGTCGTTCGCGTCACGCTCTGCCAAGAATCTGCCGACTGGGGGTATTGACCCTGCCCCGGCTAACCATTCGTCGTCTTCTGCTCTTCAGTTTGACGCGTTCCCATTGGAAGATTGCCTCGCTGACCCGAAACTTGCAGCGGAATTCATAAACGCCGTGCTTCCAGGCGACGAATGGCTCCTCACTTTGTTGTATTCGATCGAAGAGTACGAGGCGCTCACGACTGGGACGGTGGTGGATTCCTCCACCGCAACTGCAACAGCAACTGCAGAAGAAGCGGTGTCGCTCGAGACCCAGATTATGATGGCGATCACCATAATCAACCGGTTCCTTGGCGCCGCACAAACGCAGCCAACGTATCCAGAGCTGGAACAAATGGGCAAAGAGATCCGCTTGGTTGTTACCCAGTACCAACTGCCATTCGAGATACTCGCTGCTGGTGGCGACGACGGAGGCGTAGCTGCGCAATTGCAAGCCACGACGACGCTTCCGATGACACTGTTTGATGGCGTGTACACCTTTGTCTTTGACAAGCTCCGTGACGCGTACGACACGACGTTTCGCCACACACGCGAGTACACACAGCTGCTCACCCATCGCATACAGCAACAGCAGCAGCACGCCATGGACGACGAGCGAAGACTCGGCCATCTCGTGTTGTCCTTTGACCAAGTCATTGAAAGCGAGTGGTGTTGCACGGTGTTCTTCGTGTACTTGTTTCGCACATCGCACCACCATCGACTCAGTTTCATCATGGACGTCAAGTTCAAGCTGCGGCGACTCTACGCAGCAGCGCAGCTAGTTTCTTTGCCACCAGCCGAGGCAATGCAAGCTCGCCAGCGCGTGCAGCACGAGCTGCTTCTCATTTGCCGGCGCTTTTTCCATACAAAGCTGGCGGCCGTCGCCTTACCGACCACATCGCCGATGCTTGTTCGTCTCAAGGACGAGCTGTGCGTGGATGCGCTGGCATTAGAGAGATCTACCGAGCCGGACCAAGCGCTCATGCAGCGCATGGTCGACAAGTTGGATGCGATGCGCACACAAACGCGAGCCGAATTCAAGCGAATGAGCTTTGAGCGGTTTGCGAGCTTTTTGACCAGTGCGTTGTATCGCGATTTTATTTTGCAACCTGGCTCGGCGTCCTCGACACGATGCACAAGAGCCGATGATCTGATTCAGCTGTTGCGTGTGAATCGAATCTCTTTTCACCAATCACCAGTGGACCCACCGAGCATGCGCGATCTTCGTGAGCTGTGCTCCGTCAACAGCGGTAGTGAAGGAGTCGCTTTTGAGAAAGCGATTGCCACAGCGTTTGCATTCCGAGGAAACACAGTGCAAACGGACGCTGGTGGCAGTACTGAGCCGTATAGCTATCGTGCTTTGTACGAATCGCCACTCGAGAGCCAAGCGTCACTGCAAGCGCTCGTCAAAACGGTGGAAGGCTTTCTGTCTCCAGAGTGCACCAACAGCCACACATCCGCATCGACGACGCCTGCTCCGCTGCCACCACTGTGCTTCAGCTTTCTTTGCGGCACGGGAGATATGGCTGTGCATGGCGCGGTGTGGCGATTCCAAGCCACCGAACCGCAACCGCCTGATGGGGCCGCGCCGCAGTCGTCTGTCGACAACATCCACGGCGTCTGTGTCTTGTCACGGTACCCGCTGATTGACGGACTTCGAGAGTATTTACGAGCGTTCGCTTCGGAATGCATGCCGTCGATGCTAGATCCCAAGCTGTCGCTGCACACGCAGGATCTGTTTATGAGCGATGTAGGCGGCAACTGTCACGCCGTCGCCCAGGAAGGCTTTGAAGCGCATTGTAGCCGTCTTCTGTGTGGTAGAAACGAAGCCTTGTTGCCTGGGAAATCGCTTCCTCTTCTGGATACATCCGTCCAAGATCTATTCGAATGCCTGTCGATCACACACGCCATGCGACTTTTCTCACTGATCCTTCAAGAGAAGAAGATTGTCATGGTCTCGTC
Source organism: Pythium monospermum (assembly GCA_023336165.1). Taxonomy (NCBI): domain Eukaryota; phylum Oomycota; class Peronosporomycetes; order Pythiales; family Pythiaceae; genus Pythium; species Pythium monospermum. Next base: position 23,078 of record JAADWJ010000118.1, read on the forward strand.
AAGTTACTCGATCTTGCTTTCCGTCGGTGAGGCATTGCGTAGTTTTATCCATCCACTTGTGTGGAGCCACATCTTTGTGCCGGTCTTGCCCATCGCGATGAAAGGGTACCTCCACTGCCCCACGCCATTCATCTTTGGCTTGCATACAAGCTATGCGCGCCACTGTGAGCTGCCCAAGCCAAGCGACGACTTGGCAGTGGTCAACCTGGACCGCGATTCCGTCACCGGTGGTGGTGATGTGTTTTTGCCTCCACTTCGCGCGAATGCACTGCGCGACCGGCTCACGATGCTCTGTAAGCCACGGATCCATACACGAGACCGTATTAGCTTTGCAGCCGATCAACTACCAGTTCCATTCCCATCCGATGAAGTGCGCTGCGTGTTCCATGAAGAGCTTCGTGACATGCTGAGCCATTTGGAAGCGTTCGCTTTCCGATTCGAGTGTGCAGACCGTACGATCTCCATCGTAGATACCAGCAACAAATCCCGCCAGTGGCCAGGAGATGCAGCGCGGTTCTACTCGTGTCTTCTGCAGAGCCAAGCATTCTCATCGTTTCTGGGATGTAAGAACTAGAAAATGGGCAACATGATCTTCCACTTTTTTTTTTTTTTTTTTTTTTTGGGTCAATCTTATACAGCGGTACATGGCTACAAAATCTGATGAGGTCTGATTCCGTATCTGAATCCTCGGGCATTCGTGCGACCTTCCAGCAACAGTCGTGCAACACTGGCATGTCATCTGCCAGGTGGTGCTGACCACATTGCGGCAGTGAGGTCAAAGCAAAAAAAAAAGGAAGGAAGGAAGTAAAAGCAACCGAGCAGGGGTATATCGCCAGGAACGGAAGGAACTTTGCGCTACGACCGCGCGCTTTCTGTGTGTGTGGAGGTTTGCAAGAGAGAGAGAGAGAAAGGAAGACAGGCGGGAGCAGCTTGACCCATCGGCAGACTGCACGCACAGCGAATTCCGGCGTTCTTCCGTAGCGTATTTTGCCAAGTCTGCGCGCGCACACACGACACAAAGCAACAGCAAGCAGCAAAGCAATGGAATCGGGTGGACGAACGTACAGCCGCCATTTCTCTGCGTTTCTCGTGGATGAGACCAGCGATCCGCCCATGCCGTCGCAGCCCGTCTACGAACCGCGTCCCGTGCGGTCCATGCCATCGTCGCGGTCGCGGTCATTCTTTGGGTTGCGGAGAGCGCAACCACCTTCCATGACGCTGCCTTTAGATGACGAAATCCCTGTCTTGGAAGGTCCGCGCGCGATGAGCACTTTCTTATCGGAAGGAGAAGATGACGATGACGACGAGGAAGACGACGACGAGGAGGACGATGATGAAAACGGAGACGAAAACGGAGATGACGACGACGACAATGATGGTGAAGACGTCGCTGAATACGACGACGACGATGACACGGGCGATTTGGAGAATGTGCCCGTGTTACAGACCGAAGAAGATGCCCAAGCGTTCAGCAAGGCAGTAGGTGGGGCGGCCAAGAAACCACCAACGAACAGCAAGCGTGCCAAGAACAAGGCGAAAGGAACGATCCGCAAGCTGCGAGACGCCGCACGCCGCTCGCCGCACCACCAAGCGGGGGATTCCACCACCGGAACGACGGCGACCACTGCTGGAACAACGAATTTTGTCAGCTCGCCGCCCGTGTTTAACCGCAAAACGCTGTCTCAATTCACACCGACGCCGTCATCAACCTCGGCGCTTCATCGTACCAGCAGCAGCGCCACGAGCGACTCGTTTGCGAGTAATGGGCCTCGGTTTACCCAATCCAGCAGTATCAATACCCAGCGCCATATGATCCGAAGCGGGTGGCTCCATCGCCAAGGGCAACATTTAAAGACGTGGAAACGGCGGTATTTCGTGTTATTTAAACGAACCAATTTGGCCACGGGCGAGTTTTCGGCGTCGTTGCAGTACTACAAAGGCAGCAATTTTGGCAAATTGCGTGGTGAGATTGACTTGCACGAAGGCGGTCCGTTGCAAATTCGCTTTGTCGATGTGAGTGAGAGTAAGAAGCCGTTTTGCTTTGAAATGGCGCGTGGCGATTTTTCGTTATTCTGCCAAGGAAAAGACGACGAAGATGTGAGCGCGTGGGTGTGGCATTTGCAAAGCCTGGCGTCTCGTACCGCGTCGTTTGACGATACAGTGGGCACCAGCAGCTTTGATAGCCGCATGAGCATGCAATCCAGTGGGTCGGCTGCGATGGCGAGGATCACGTCCAGCTCGTCGCTTGGTAGCCGCGGCATTTTCATCATGGCCGAGTTGCGGCGCTTGCTGCACAACTCGAAATCGCCCGAAGCGTTGAAATGTAAAACGTTTGTCAAGAATTTTGACTGTCGAAGTGCAAGTTCGCTGCGCCAATTGCGGGAGCTTCATGCATCTGTGACCGACTCGATCATGACGATCCACGGCGCTCGCATGATCGCGATGGCCGAAGAAAAAGCGCAAATCGAACTGGAAGTGAGGACAAGCAACAGCAGACGATCTTCTTATCAACCAAATGGACGAGAACCGCTCAAATTGAGTGAGATACGCGCCGTGACATCTCGACATGTGGAAGATGTGCTGTATTTGCCATTGCAAGAAACGATCAACAGCTTTTTACGGCGAGCCTTTGGCGAAGACGATGTGACGTTGAACCGCAAGTTGCGATGGCTTCAAGGCAAAGACCAGACGTATTACAATATCCCACTCCATCAAAACTCGTGGAAAGATTGGCGCAAGGCCTCTCGAATGCTCTCCCAAGTGATGAACGTTGCACTACCGACAGCCAAGTACGAAATCTTGGTCGCGACCATGAAGGAAATCCATGTGATCTACGCGGAAGAGCACGACCATATCGCGGATGATGCTGCTGCTGCTGTGGAAAACAACCCATTGGAGACGGATGATCTGATCCCGATTTTCACGTACGTGTTGGCGAACAGTGGGCTCGATAATTTGTTGGCGCTGAAGCTACTTCTCAGTGAACTCAACGGCGCGTGGGCAGTCAGTGGGTCGCTGGATAATGGCGCCGCGCTCAGTGTGTTCCAGTACGCGGTCGATTTCATCAGCAGCGTGAGTATCCCGGCCGTGTTGGAAGATATTTTCCGCGACCAGATCACCTTGTCGATCGACGGTGAGTGGCGCCACGTGCTGGAGCTGGACGTCGAGCCGACGTACCGGTACGGTGCCATCATCCGCCAAATTTCTCCCCATGGGGTCAGTACGATTGGCTCGAGCATCGCACGCGGCCATGTGCTCGTGACCGTCAATGGGCAAAACGTCGTGTTGTGGCCGTACACAAACATCCACGCGTTGCTGAAAGAATCGTCCCCACCGCATCGACTGGCGTTTATCCCGTCCAATAGTTACTTCAAGATCTTGACAACGAATAAGGCGTTGTGGAACGTCGCACTTGTCCATGCATGCCAACGGGGCGATATTGCCAGTGTGCAAATGCTGCTCGCGAATGGCGCCGATGTCAACTACGTCGCCCACGAGTGCGGTGGCAATATGCCCTTACATGTCGCGGTCAGCGCGTTACACTTCAACGTGGTGTCGTATATCTTGCAGCATGGCGCCAAGGCGAGAACACTGGGTGAGTACGGCCGCAGTGCGCTCCACATGGTCGGCGCGCCGTGTACGCTGCCGTCGCCGTCCCTTTCCGCGGCAGTCGCGTCGGCCTCTCTCTCCTCAGGGGCGGTTTCCGGGAACTCGCATCGCCAAAGTACGTTGACCAAGTTTCGCCCACAAGACAAAGTGGCCATGATCATCAAGAAGCTGATCAACCATGGCACACCGATCGACTCGACCGATATCTTTGGGTTCACGCCACTTTTACTACTCGCTCACAAGGGGCTCGTTGGTGGCGTGGATTTGCTCGTGGAATCCAGTGGCGGCGAGTTGGATTTGAATGCACGCAACTGGCAGCATGGCATGGGTGCGCTGGCGCTTGCGGCGCGCGAGGGACATCAAGAAGTGGTCGAGGCGCTGTTGGATTATGGGGTCCAACCGGACATTTGCAACTTGAACGGCGACACGCCACTTCATTTTGCAGCGGCGATCGCGTCGACTCCGATTTGCAGTGTGTTGATGGAGCGAGGCTGCGATGTCGATGTGCGGAACCGTGACGGCGTGACGCCTCTGATGATGGCAGCGGTCGCCAAAGGGTACGATTGTTTTGGCGAAATGCAAGCCACATCACCAACGACACAAGGATCCGCCACAGGGGGTGGTGGCAAGGCACGGCACAAGGTCCAGCGGATGGCAAAGCAAGTGCACGTGGACGAAGCATCTGTGTGTGAGACCATTGAGTGCCTGATCGACGCTGGCGCCGATTTGAACGCTGGGTGTAACGTGTATCGACTGCCACTTCATTACGCGGCGATGTATGGTGGCCAGGCCGTGTACAACTTTATTGGCAGCAAGATGGTTCTATCCGTAGATGCCCATCGACGCGATTTGTATGGCAAGACACCCAGCGCGATCATGGATGAAAAGTCGGGCGTCACGGGATCGGCTTGTGACGCACAGCAGCCAGTCGAGGAAGACGAGAATGAAATCCGCGAGTCCCAAATGGAGCTGCAATCGGATTTCCAGCTCTTAGTGACTTCCACTGAGCAGCAGAGCACCGAGAAAGTGGAACGACGAGAAGATCTCGTCGTGGAAATCGTCCCTGATACTTCAACTGCAAACGGCACTGCGAGCCAGCGGCTCGTGGTCTCTGGAACTCTCAAAGCGATCTGTGATGAGCTGTACCAGTTTGACAACTACAAATTGGACGATGTCGCGGCGCTGATCAGTACATGTACAGTGGCTTCGTACCGTGCATTGATCACGCACTTGCGAGAGGCATTGAAGCAAGAAGCAGCAGTCAATGGACCCGACCAGCAAGAACGCGCGCTGTACGTGAGACGCATGGTGCTCCATTCCGTCGACTTGATGGTGCAAAGCTTTATGCAAAAAGTGCAGCTAGATACCGAGATTTGCAGCTGCATCCATGAATTTTGCACCGAACTGTTCCCGTTCAAGCTGGACGATGACCCTCCGTGTGGCCAGTGGCTCTCGACGTCACTGCTTCCGATGTTTTCTGAAGCCGTGCGAATGCAACGGCTGTACGAATTGCGGGTCGTATCGCCCTGTGAAGCTGCCTACGAGACGCTGAAGGCGTACTTGAAGGCAGCGAAAAAGTTGAATCCGAGCCACAAATTCTTAGACGACGACCTTTTTGCGTCTACGTTTGGTGTCGAAGTGATCACCGAGGCCATGCGGCGCCGCCTGTCGATCGCTGGCGTGTGGCATGGCGAAGCGACCCAATCGTTTTGTGTACGACCCGAGCCAGGCGAATCGCCGTCTGTGTTGATGAATAGGAAGACTTTGTCGTCGTCTGGGTCTCTTCCGCGTGGGCGATCCTCGGACCGCGTGCCGCGCATGTGGTACGTAGTTTGTACCCAGTCGTGTGTGTGTGTGTGTAGGTGGCTGGGCGACGAGCTGACCGCAACTCGCTCCCTATGATTTTGTTTTTCGTGATAGGCTTCTGGAGGTAGACGTGAGCGTACTCGCGGACCAGATCACATTGTTCCAGCATTACCTGTTCAGCCAAATTCGAGGTACGAGCTTATCTTTTGAATTAGCCTCTACCAGTGTGGTAGGTCAAGAGTGCTGTGGGAACTCACGAAACCTTGCTTTTTCTCTTTTTCTTCATGTATTCAGTATCGGAGCTGCTCGAGTCCAAGCGGTCTGCGGAGAAGACACCTGCGTACGATCGTCTGCGGCAGCTGCATAACCACATCTCAGTGTGGGTCGTGAGCCAGATCCTCTCTCGCGATGACGTCGACCAACGCGCCCAGATCTTGGCACATTTTATCGATGTACGTTCGCAATGTTCAGTCGAGTATATGAGGGCAGTCAGACTCACCCGGGGTACTTTTGTAGGTGGCTGCCACGTGTCTTCAGCCGCTGCAAAACTTTGATGGCTTCATGGCGATCATGAATGCCACGAACGACTCGTCCATTTTCCGATTAAAGAAAACCTGGAGCCGGTTGCCCCCACAAGTGCGCGATCGGTGGCATGAACTCAAAAAATACACGGAAAGTGGAGCACGGTACGTTATTTTCAGTATTATTTGTGGCTTGTTGGACTTGGGTGGCGATGGTCAGGGTCTCTCTCTCACACATCGTTTTTTTTTTGTCTCAGATCGATGCACAAGCTCATGAAGGATGCCGTGCCTCCTATGGTGCCGTATTTGGGCGTTGTCATGCAAAATATCATCGCGATCCAAGAATTTCCGGATAAAGTGGAAGGCGATTTGATCAACTTTAAAAAGGTACGAACGGTGCAGTAAACACTTTGGGGAGTCCGTGGTCATCTCACTTTATTGTGACTCTGTTGTGGGCAACATAGATTCGACTTCTTGGCGCTATCGTCAAGCGGTTCACGACGCTCCAGACGGCGCCGTATTTGCTGCAGGTTGACAAGCGTGTACTGGTACGTTTTTTATATTCAGAAGTACGTCTCTGATGGTGGTGGGTTGTGTGTGCTGACGGTGAACTATGGAATTGGAAAACGCAGGACCAACTGTGTGCGACGTTGCAGTATCCAGATGCCGACTTGAGCTTCCAGCGGTCACTCAAGATTGAACCACGGATTCCGACTTCATGAGTGGATTGACTGACCGTGGTAAACTAAAAACATGAGAGAGCGACAGAGGGAATGGACAACGCTTGCCTGAATAGTACAGTGTAGTAAGTACTGGTATGATACACGCAGCCATGATGGAAGAGAGGGCAGAGAAAAAAGATTGGCGTCCACTTGTGATCTGGCAAAAAAAAAAAAAAAACTTTGAAGTCAGAATTCCGCAAGTTAAAAAATTAATTTTATTTTGACTGGGGGAAATGCTTCTATTTTTCGGTGGAATTCTGAACAAATCTTTTCTCACATCCTCTGTAATATGATACATGGACTAAAATCATCAGCGCATCAGTCAACATGCAAGTCGATCGACCTGTATAAATGAATCTGGCGTCCCTTCGATTTTGCCCAAGTTTGCCAAAACAAAAATCCTACGAAAAAGCTCTTGCGTTATGACGGCGGCGGCGGCGGCATCAAGCCGATGGCTTCTCGTAATGTCACTGGTGATGGCACTGCTCCCACATATCACCAAGGCATTCGCTATTGATCCGACCGTCGTCACCGACTTGCGGGTCGTGTATGGAGCGAGTAAAGACGCCGCGAAGGAAGCTTGTGCTGCGATGTGTCCTTGCCGCGATGTTCTCACAAAACACGTGACTTCCAACTGGTTTATGGTCGGCGACAACCTCAATACAGACGCAGAAGCAGCAGCAACAGACAATGCGACGGTGGATAATACGCCTACTACTAGCGGCAGCGATCACGCAGCCTTTGTGTACTTGTGTATGCGCCAAGATCGACGCACCGCCGTCTTGAAAAACGGTGCCTCCCTGTATGCACTCCAGTCCGTCGCCGTCTTGGAAGCCGCGAGCCCACAGAAGTGCCCATCGTCAATGAAAACGCTGTTTGCTCCACGGAAGGGAGTCGTTGTGTGCATGCAGCTCGCTCCGATGAAGCACGCCTTGGCGACAGGCATGTACGTCAGTGATATAGGCGCGACGTCATCATTCACAAGCGGCTGGACAAGTGTTCCTGTGAGTGCGCACACCGCTCGCTACGATAGCGAGTCGCCCATTCGGCCCGTGTATATCCAGTACAAGCGCCCCGAGCGTCCGATTCTTGGCGTGCGATTGCTGCAGAATGTGGACAGCTCATCCAGTGGAGCGACAGCGTGCCGCATCCGATTGAATGCATCATGGGAACAAGCAGGCTCGGGATCCATCCTGATGTTCGATGGTTTGAAACAAGTGCTTTGTGTGCAAAGAGCGTTTGCGACTGCGGAAGACGACGAGGGGACGGCAAGTGCATCACGAGTGCTCACCCATGTGGCCGTGATTGCGTCAACAGAGGCCGACTCCTCCTGTCCGAGTGGCTACGAAGAAGAAGACGGATTGTTGGCATCAGCGTGGAAGATATGCTTGGAATATAGCGATGGTACCGCCACCACGCCGCCTGCCACATTCATCAGCCAGTTATTGCTCGTCAATCGATCGCCACAGGTGCTGGAGGAGGAATCACCAATGGAATGGCCGACAGATCTATCACTTGTGGTTGATGCAGATCTCAATCAAAGCAGAGGTGGCACCATATCAACGTTTCTATTGTACCAAACCAGCACGGCTGTTGAAGACAAACCACAACGACAGCTCAAGAGCAGCAAGAAGAAAAAGGAAGCCAAGAAGACGGTCATTCCACTGGCCAACAAGCCGCCGCTGTACGCACGGTCCACAGACGTTTACAACGACTCGCCAGTCGACCCCACCAACAGCAACTTGCGAGGAAATCAGCAGCCTACTGCCAACGATGCTGCTGCTACTGAACAGAGACAACAACAGCTCACGTTCAAGATCTTGCAACTCGCAGACCTTCATCTCACAGGGGATCCGGACCGATGGTGCCGCAACCCACCGATCGAACGTGCGCAGTGTGGGATGATGTGTACCGAGAGCCTCACGACTGCGTTTGTCCATGATCTTCTTGACCAAGAGAAACCTGATTTTGTGGTCTTCAGCGGCGATGGGCTCAGCGTGCCAGAATGGCACTTGAAAGATCCAGCTCTTGAGGCGGCCCTAGGCCCCGTCGAAGAGAGGGGCATCCCGTACGCATGGATCATGGGCAACCACGATGACGACTACGTCTACACACGCCAAGAAATCATGGGCAAATTGGTCCAAAGAGAGCTCGCGTACACAGAGAGTGGGCCCGAATCGATCCAAGGAGTCGGCAACTATGAGCTCAGTATCCAAGCGCCATCCAGTGGCCCATGGGGTACAAAAGGAGATCCCATTTTCCGCATTTATTTCTTGGATTCCAATCGCAATCGCGATGAAAAATTATTTCCAGATATTAAATCTCGATACGATTGGATCCGTGCCGAACAAATCCAGTTTTACCGGAATTTATCCCAATTCCATCATGGCCACGATCCACAATTCATTCCAGCGATTATGTTTTTCCATATTCCGATCCCCGAGTATGCAAAAAGCGGACCCCAGTACGCACGCCACGGCAGCAAGCATGAAAAAACCGAAGGTCCCGGTTTCAATAGTGGCCTCTTTGATACACTTGTCAAATTGAACGAAGTCAAGGCGACTTTTGTGGGCCATGACCATACGAACGACTATTGTTTTAAGCAACGCGGCATCCAGCTTTGCTACGGCGGTGGCACGGGCTTTGGTGCAGCCATCGGAAGCGGTGCAGTCGCCAGGCGTGCCAGGATCATTGAGTGGAGTGTGGACTCCCACAATCGACGCCAAATCAAAAGTTGGAAACGCACCTTTGGAAGTGCATTCAAGAAACGGCACCAAGAAGAAGTGCTGTATACAGAGATCCAGTGAGCTCACTGTAGTTCAGATTCTCAGGGCGTTAAACCAATACTGTATTGTACAGTTCCCAATCTCGAACAGCCATTCGCAAATGGGTACATCTCATTGGATGTTTTCCAGATTCGAAATCGAATCCATGAGGACCATCATTCCTGCCCCCAAAACGTTCTTCTTCAAAGAGTGACGACTTCGTGGCCGACTGTGGAGTTGGGAGTGGCCATTTTGGTTGGTCCTTTCCCACTGTGGCCCATTTCCAAACGAACCGCCTCACTGCAGACCACAGCATCAACGGCCGCAATATCAACAGCATGTCTTCAATGAGGACATGGCGTGTGGCGACTCTGTTCGCTGTCATTATGGCTGTGGGCATCGTTCTCGTGGTGGTCTCGACCAGTTCCAGTGGTAATAGCACCAACCAAGATAAAAGCTCCACGGCAACAACAACAACGCCCCACGTTGCTGGTTCTAGTAGCGGCGACTCGCTTGCTGTGCTGGACGTGCGCGTCGTCCAGGCTTCCACAGACGCGCAAGCGAAAGAAATCTGCCGCGCGTTCTCGTCGCACTATGTATGGACCACCGCAGGCGAGAACCTCAACACCACCACAACAACCAACTCCAGTTCATCCAGCCACACAGCCTACAGCTACTTGTGTATCCAGCAAGTCCACGTCGAGTTGCTTCACGATGCTGCGACGTCCATCTCCCCGACGGTGCTGGAGTCCATCACTGTGTGGAGTGGGACGAGCAGAAGGTGTCCACCACCACTTCGAGAGATTTCCTCGCGACATGCTCAAGTCGTCCTGTGTGTGCAGACTACCACAAGCGACGTTGCCACCATGTCCAGCGGCAAGTATATGAGCGATATCACCTCAAGCCATGTGAAGGATTTGTACCAGGATATCCCTGGATGGACTACTGTCGCACTGGCACCAGCGCTACCGGGTGATACACCAGCCACTGACAACGCCACGCCACCTCCAATGTTTATCCATTACAAGCGGCCGTTCTGAGAAAGTGCCAGCCGTGGTACATGTAGATAAGCAACAGCGCTCACTGTGGATCGGACATTTCTTGAGTGCGAGGCGGCACCACCACAGCAAGCCATACATTGAGATGACCACATTTTTCTGAGCAAGACCTGGTTTGTGAAGCTGATGGTCGCACGGATCATGTTGCTGAGGTGGCGGTGTTTGAGGTACCGGTACGATGTATATGACACGGATGGACTTTTGTGTCTGGGCGTGAAAGGGAAAAATCGTCCCAACAACAACAAGTGGCCTCGGGCCACTGGCCTGGCAAAATGAACGTACAGTAGGAGCCCCAAGAAATACTACACGAGCCAAAATATTATGATTTTTTATCTTTTTTAACGCGGCTTTTATCTCTTTTTCATGTCTTTTTTATTGTTTTTAAAAAAATGAGAGATCGGTACGAGATCGGTACCGCAGCACAAAGTTAAAAGTCCAGATCTTGACTCGACGTCTGGGCGACGACAAGAAGAACTTTCTTTTCCCAAGCTTCTCTGTCGTTTACATAGACACGCACACCTGAAATGAGCTCTATTATTACCAGTCACGCGGTACTTCTTGAAGGAAACTCTCTTGCAACACCCTCCAATATTGCATTCCGAACGGTGTCTGATTTGTTTCACTCAGCTGGCGAGGCAATTGAACCTCCGGAAAGCGATCTCATAGATCGGATCCGCTGCTGGGAGCCCACGTCTTCACGTTGCCTTGTCACCAATATTCAGTGGCAAGAAGTATTAATACCGGAATAAAACTGTGCGGCTCCATAGCTTAGCTACAGTCCCATGTCCTGGACAGTGGAGGGCTACAAGGAAATCGCAAGCGAGGCAGAGAAATACTGGATCTCAGATCTCGGAGAGACGGGATGAGCTCATGCGTCACAAGGTTTTGACGTTACGATCTTTTGCAGCCTGCAAGATCCAATACTGTAGCCATATCATATATGACGGGGGTGAGGATGCTGAACTTCAGTCGACTGTCATCGTGTGATGACATGACAAAGACTGTAGAATAAGACTGCAGCGATAATACTATTATACTGCGAGAAGGAAGCAGCGGCAACAACCTGATCGCCATTATACTATTAATATAATATTATATTGCACCAGCTCCCTTCCTCCCTTCCCTTCCCTCCAGGAGGGAGTCCCTGAGGATGCAAGCTCCAATTGCTTCTTTTGGTCAGCTGATCTTCTGATCGTTTCGCGCACGTTCTTTTTCTTTGATGGGTCGTCCTCGAAGTCCTCAGCTTACTTGGTAGGTCACAGACACAGAACTGGCGGACAGCCGGAGACAACAGTGTACAGTAGAGTCCGGATGCCCCGACTGAACCGAAACGTACTGAGATCAAGAACGGTACTACTGTCCAGTGTTTACGTTCACGGTCAGAATGCCCCCCTCATCCAGCACCCTATGCAGGCGCACGATCTTTCTGTGGCTGTAATAATAGCCCGCCAGCCGCCCCCGTGATCACACCTGCCTTGTTGACAGAATGCAGCAGCAGCTAATTTTGAAACAACCTCGGCCTCCATTGCGATCACCCGGATTCACAACAGTTTGCGAGTGCCAGAAACATATAAGGTGTAGCTGATCCGAGCAACAGCCCCCTGGTGTCGAGTACGCAAAAAACAAAAAAACTCGAGCCAGCCTTCTGTGTGTAAACTGTGGGCAGGAAAACCGCAAAGCCAGCAACTGCGACGATCGCGCTCCACTGAAAAAAAGAGCCCCTCATCGTTATCTTCCCTCCAAGAACGAACGCCGCGCATGCGTGTTTTTCTCACCATCTTCTCTCGCAGTTGGCAAATGCTCGAGCGTGTCACACTGTAACTGCGTCAAGCCCAAGCCCCCAAGCCCAGTAACCCCATCACAACGATCAACAGCGCGCGGTTTCAACAACGACGAGCATGTCACAGCGCCAGTCAGCAAGGAGACCGACACGGAAGCCACTGCAACTCGAATGCGAGTTTATGCGACCTGCTTCCGCACAGTGTCCGCATCTGACCGAGCCACTTTTTAGCAGCGAATACAGACGGTACGGGTTTGTGTGTGCGTTGGTCATTGTCAGTTTCACATGCTCCCTCTCGCTCTCGCTGTCAAGATCTGATTGTGTGTGTGTGTTTCTCATCAACTGTCCATGTGTCCATGGATATGGTGATGGCTACTTTTGTTTCCCCACCACCACAGCACAAACCGGACGCGAGCAACCAAAGTACGTGTTTGTATAGCCTTTTTCAAAATGGACAAGCCTGTTCACTTGTTTTGTTTGTCGGTGCGCTCCACAGATCGTGCGATGCTTCCCTCACTGTTGCCCCGAGCATCGCCCACGAAGTTATTGCAACGCGCCTGTTTATGTGCGAGTCGGTGCCGCCACTCCAGCATCGGCTTCGTCTGCAAAAATATTCGTGTACGGTCGCTTCGAAGAACACAAGCACACCAGCAGCTCCAGTGACGACGCGCCTGTGCCACTTGAGCTGGGCGAGCGTGTCCAAGCTCGTGACATTCGCCAAGCTCCACCCAGTGTATCCATCTGGGTCCACGGTGAACTGGAGCATGACGCTGCGCCAAGTCCGGATTCCGGTGGTGCATGTGAGACAGTGCAACAGATCTACGCTCTCCGTGGAAGTGCCGATGGCTTTGGGCACTGGGAGTACGACTGGAAGAGCGGCACGAGCCAGCGCCAGCGCACGATGCTTCACCACTTCCGCGTCTACGTCTTCGCTGCACGTGGAAGCAATGATAATGAGAACACCGAGTGGGAAGTCGTGGCGATGGCGACCTCGCCGCCGTTCACCTTCGTCGTGTATCGCAAGCACCAGCACAGCCCCGCCGTGATCTTGGCGCAACAAGAGTCCAGCCAAGCACCACTCAACAACGATAATGGAGACCAACACACAGCAGCCGAGGGAGTGGAAGCCATCGAAAACGAGCTGAATGGCGGCGACGCTGAAGACGAAGATGGCTATGCGCATAGCGATGACGGAGACGACGTAGATGGAGATGAAGAGCAAGACGAAGACAACGGAGCAAGTGAAGCCTTGCGCGACTGGATGTGGCACCACCAGCACCGTGGCGTCGCCAAGACCACGACAAGTCTCGCCATCTTGGCGGTATTGGCAAATGAAATCGACCATGGGTGGCTGCTGACCCACAGACGCTCGCTTTTCGCGCGCCTGCAGGCAAGCGACAGCTCCCCCGAGCATTTGCTGTTGCACTACGTGAACCACTGCGTGCCTCAGTTGCTCGCGGCGCTGCCACCGCGCGACCCAACGCCACGTACAGCTTCATCGTTTGCCAGTCCGCAATCCAAGTGGCACGAGACTATGGAGATCTGGTCCGAACTTGTCTGCTTTCTGCTGGATTCCAAGCAGATCCGACCGATCTTCACCTTCGTAGCGGCCCAAGTGAGTCAGCCTTCGCTCACCAGCGACAGCCGTCGTGATATCTTTTTACCGATCATCGAGCTCGTCGCTCAGCAAGTGGAAGGCTTTCTTCACAGCCGAGGACGGTCCATCGACGGGATCGTGGATGATATCGTGTCCATGGTCTTCAGCGACCACCATCAAGCCACACAGCACGACATCCAAGCACTTCTTCGAAACACCCACGTGCTAGGGCGGACCCACTTTGAGTATCTCTTTGAAAAGCTACGACAACTCAAGATCCACAATGTGCAGAGCGTACTGGATCAAAGCAACGTGGAGTCTTCTTCAGAACTGTCGTCCAAGTGGGAAGGGCGATGGATTTGCCGTGCCGTGGAGCAAGCAGAGGGGAAGCAAAGCCAGCCGAGCGCCGCTACTCGCCGTAGCTCGTGGCCGCAACCGAGTGCCACGCAGCATCAATCATCACCACGAGATCTATCTCCAAGTGCATGGAGAATTGGGTTGATCCCAAGCCTCGCGCTGGTCGAGCTCGCGTTCGGGTTCGAGATGTCGCTGGATTTTGCCGAACCGTCCAGTACCAGCAGCAGTAGACTCGTCCAGATTCTTCGACTTCGTCCATTCGCAAGGCCTCTCACGGAAGACCACGGGGTGTTTCAAGTGGACGATACTTTCCATAGTGTGGCAGCCACTGACAACTTTGTGGCTCTCCAGCTTGCGGCTCTTCTGATGGTGCAGTCGCAATGGGGACAAGTTCACTACCGAGCACGGATGGTCCGCTCAGACACGATTGACGAGACGGAGACGCTCGAGCTCAAGTTCCTTCTGCATAGCAATGGCCAGGACGACTCGGCGGCCTGGCGTTGCGTTTTGTGCTTTTCAGTTCCACCACCAGCCACTACAGCGACGACGACGCCGACGCCATCGTCGTCTGGCCAGCCGCCATCGCCATTGTCCCAACGGCGCCGCTTGCGAGTCCACGTGGCAATAGATGACGGCCATCGACAGGCACTACCAAGCCATTGTGAGACCAACCACGAAAGCACAGCAAGTGATGACAGTAGCAGCAGCAACGATGGCCAAGCGAGTGAGAATGACGCGTCCAGTGGCACGGGTGAGAAAGAAAGAGACGAACACGAAAGCGGAAACGACAGGAACAATTCCAGTGAGGATCCAGAGCGCGTCGATGGCCGCGGCACGGGCTGGCACCCACGGATCGCGTTCCAATGCGTCTATTACACTGTGACCTAAGGTAGCCATCGCAACGAAGAAGTACTGGTAGTTTAGCAGCGTACCGAACCTATAGAGGTAATAAAATACCATCCCAGGTGACCACAACGGCTAATAATATCCTTGTGTCTCGGCCTGTCCGGATACATGAGGAACATCATCTGTGCTGTCATAGTCTGGAGTTTCTCCAAAACAGATCACCTGCCGCCCAGAACATCCAGTGTTTTGCTCTGATCCTTCCTTTTTGAAGGAGGGCGGAGGCGAAGGCAGCAGCAGCAGCAGCAGTTGAAGAAGAAGAGCGTGACGGAGACGATCAAGGCTACTAAGAGTGCCAGGCGCGGTTGTTAAGCCACGAAATCCATTGGCTTCCACTTCACACACACACACACAAGAACCAGACGCGCAACTCGTTTTGCTACGCTATGCTCTTTTGAAAAACACGCGAGACTTGTATCCACCACGACGGAGAACCATGGCCACCACCACCCACAGTACTAGCACCGTCGTCGTCCCGCCACTCGTTGCAGCCGACAGTAGCAGCCAAAATGTGATTGAAACGACCGTGGCCGATGTCCAAATGAACGACGAAGGCACGCCCAGCCAAGTGAACGGATACCGCGTGCTCAAGCAGCTTGGCGAAGGCACCTTCTCGAAAGTGTACCACTGCCGCGACGGCGACGGCCACGAATATGTACGTGCTATTCCGTAGGTCATGGAATGCCATACTGTATGACTGTAGAAGACAACGTCCACTCACTGTGTCCTTTTTTGCTATCTATCAAACCTCATATAGGCGCTCAAGATTCTCAACAAATCGTTTTTGAAACGCAAGCGCGAGTACAAAAAAATCGATGGCAAAATGGTGTTTTCCAATGCGTTCCAAAAAGTGCAAAAAGAAGTCGCGATCATGAAAAAGCTCGCCCACGATAACCTTGTCAAGCTCCATGAGGTGCGTACGCTCTAGCGGTTTTAGCTGGGGTCGTAGCCTGGTCACCGAGTGTCTTTGTGAATCCACAGATCATTGATACCCCCGTGGACGACAAAATGATCCTCGTGCTGGAGCTCATCACTGGCGGTCAAGTCATGAAGTGGGACGACAAGGCGTTCCGCTACCAGTGCTTGCGCACTTCAAGCGGTGTGCTGGAGATTGACGACGCACGGCGCTGTATGCGCGATGTGATCCACGCTCTGGAATACTGTACGTCTGGCTTGTGGAGCAGGACTCTCTCAAGTCCGGTGTGTCTGTACACTGACGATGTCGTCTGTCTTGTGCTCTTGCCATAGTACACAGCAACTTTATTTGCCATCGCGATATCAAGCCTGAGAATATTCTACTGGTGAGCACCACGGATCGGTACAAGCTTGCCGATTTTGGCGTCGCGCATATGACCGACGACTCGGTGGATACCAAAAAAACGCTGCGAAATACCGAAGGCACGTACCATTTTCTTGCCCCCGAGTGCACGACGGGCGATGAATACGATCCGTACAAAGTTGATATCTGGGCACTGGGCGTCACCATGTTTGCGCTGCTTTTCGGCGTGCTGCCGTTTGGCAAAAAGGCATCGTCGCTGAGTGATGTGATGGACTCGATTCGAGTCGATCGGCTCGAGTTGGACACACGTGCCATCGACGCGGACTGTGAGCATTTGCTGAGATCGATGATGACGAAAGACCCTATGGCACGGATCACCATCGAGCAGCTCAAGGCACACCCGTGGATCACTTGTGGCATGGAGCTGCTGCCTGGCCTCACGAGCCTTGTCACGCCTCGTGTGGAAGTCACACGTGAAGAAATTGAGGCCGCGTTCACCCCGGTGAATAATTTTCTGCTCATGGCGCGGCTCAAGATTCGAATGGCTGGACGGCTCGCGCGTGCAAGGAACTCAATTGATATGGCCAAGAGTCTCACCACTGATCTACCAGCCAAGGACTTGTCGTCGGTGTATCGCCGCGTCGAGTCGTTCAATGGGTTTGACGCCGAGGCAAAGCCATTGTCCGACTTGGCCTTTCCAGAACTGCCGACGTTAGAAGCCATCGTCGCGAGCCCGAGGAAGAGTGATTCCGAGCCGTTCGATGGAAACGACGCGACCACCACGACGACAACAGCCACCCACACCACGGTGACGACGCCTACCAAGCTGGATGGGGTGCGGACCAAACGAAGAGCAAGCATCCGAGAGTCGCCGACGACGCACAGCCACCACCCGCATCACCACGTACTGGCGGAGACCGCCATTCTTCCGATCGATTGCGATGCGCTTGGGCGACGGCGTCCGTCCCGCGACACAGACCATGACGTTAGTGCTGAGAGGCGCTCGCCAGCAAAGGGAGCGGCCATGAATACTGAGAGCATCTCTGCCACCGAGTCCACGCCGATGTTTGCCGCTCGTTTGTCGCCCTCCAAGTCCTCGTTGGCTCATCTGAGCTCAGAATTTCGACTTCCCAAACTGGAAATCCCAAGTACGAGTAGCACTACAACAACGCCAGTGGTCTCACCATTGTCATCGCCATTGAGCTCGCCATTGGGATCGCCATCGGCCCCCGCAGGGAACCATAGACGATCACTTCGTCACGCACGCACAATCACGATCAATAGTAGTGGCACACTCACAGAGGCCGAGAGTGAAGACGCACAAATCGGGGAGGACAACTACTCGTCGGCTCCGTTGACACCACCCTTGCGCCATCATGATCATCTTGGCGGCATCGACGGGGACCAAGAAAGTGTTGTTGTGGCTGACCCACTTCCCCATCGTCCACGGAAGACCCAAGACGAAGCCAAGATCGCGATCGCCAACATCATCCATCGCACGGAGGCCACCTCAACGCAGCAGAGTGGCAGCAGTCCGATGAAAGAACCGTCGGTGATGCTCCAGCGACGCAAGAGCAGCAACTCGGCCACTGGGACGGTGAGTGCTGCTATGTCTGTTGGTGAGCACCATCGAGTCGCTCCGCTACCTGTACTGATGGAACAAACCCATGGGAGGCCTGGCCGCCCGTGTATGTCTGCAGCCAACTCCTCTCCAAGCTGTGTCACCACCGATGGGACACCCGCATCCGCACGGAATAGTCCGCGCTGCGACGACGCCCGTGGTGTTACATCAGAACCTCCCTCATCTAGAGCTGGATTTGGATTTGGATTTGAACTTGTGACAAGAGCCGAGGTCAAAGACAAGACCCGCGAGTTGTGGGTGGACGAGCCAGTACCAGAGCTTACAGCTGTAGCCGCTGCTGAGGCAACAGTTCAAGATCCTGACGAAGACAGCTCAGTCTTGTTGGAAAGAAACGCAGGTGGTCCATCACTGGAGGACGAGCCACGGACACCGCTTGGGCGCCGCGAGTCCTCGACCAAGCAACTGGTGCCGCTCGTTACTACCGCAACCACTGATGAACGTGAAGGACCACGAGGTGGCCTTGAGGATCCCCAAGCCGGTCGTGGGCTTCGCCGCATTTTCTCCACGCCCCGTGTGCTGCAAGACTCCCATGAATCGCTACGAAAACTGATGCTGAGTCGGAACCGATCGGTCAAGGCCATGCTGGTGAGCGCATCCTGCCAGGCTAGCATCGATGTCGCTGCCCGCGCTCGCCCGCCCTCTCTAACTGCCTTGCCGTTGCGTGTACCCAACTCAAAGACAGGAAACAATGCCATCAAATCAGGATCATGTTCGGTGCAATAGTCAAAAAATATATCATATCTTTTTCGGCTGTTCGCTATCAATAACAACAGTCAAATTGAAAGTTCAACCCACGTGTCTGCTGTTTTTAGCCGCGGTACATTGTACCAGCTAATGTACTGCTGGTGGTTGGTACAGGCTTCCTCGCTGTCTTGTCGGGCAGTGCATTCTGGACTGGCAAAGAAACAGAGCAACTGAGTGCCTACTCATCTGGTCGGAATTCTTACGAACACATGCACGTGGCTGATCACACAGCTCAGCGCAAAGACGTGCAATAATGATTTCTGCCGCAACGCAGCAGGACTGAGTGATCGTACCGTAGTCGGCGACGACCAAATGTACAACCAACTACCAATTCGCCAACCAACAAACCGAGCACTCCATCGTTTCTACACGGATGCAGACCACCCACACGGCACACCAAGACAACCAATCTATTGGAAGCGAGTGTACGAGTCGTTGGACTGCGAGTATCAGTATCAACATCAACAGTGACCAGGATGCCCCCAGGGTGCATCGAGATGTGCACGTCGCCATCCCCACGGATCGATCAACCTCCGAAGGCTCTCCATTACCGGAACCAAGTCACACGCACCTGCTACAGGCACAAGACTCGTTGCGTTTATTGGCGCACAGGAAGGTCACCCACAGAGAGAACTCGTCCCAGTCCAGCCGAAGCTCCTCGAATAAACTAGGGCAGAGGCGGTCCCATCGCCGATCGCTGTTCGACGCGGAAGACTCGTTGCGAGAGCGCCGTTGCGTTGCCAAGCCCGCAAGACGCTGGTCTCTTCCTGGTAATAGCGCGCGAGTTCATGTGGCGTCCTCGCTGGCTTCTCTACCCACGCCAACTTCCTCAACCTCCTCGCGATCGCGAAACCAGTCTGTGACTTGCAATCTCATGTAAAATGTAGCCATACCACAAAAAAATGTGACATGAACAAATGCAATAAAACCTAGTTCGGAATTGATTGCCAAGATGACCAACAAGAGTAAACACTTGGGTTTTGTATGGTGGCATGTCGACGAGAAAAACCTCGTTTCGTATTGTTGAGTTGGACTGGCCAAAGAGTAATCAGACCACTGGATCTGTGCAAAAGTGACAATCATGTCGAAGCAAGAAGGGCTCATTGACTAAGTTACCACGACGTGACCAGAGGCTCGTATCCATGAACACCACCACATACCCTACAACAACAACCATGGCTTCTTTCCCGACCACCAAGAGCGCTTCTATTGCGACGGCGTTTGTGCGCAAGTTGTATCGAATGCTGGATGTCGAAGACACGACCGTGATTGGCTGGGATGCATCAGGGCAGTCGTTCTCGATTCGAGATGCACAACAACTCGATGAGCGAATACTTCCGCGATACTTTCGCGGCCGCGTGGACGTTTTTCGGCAACACCTAGCGGAGCACAGCTTCCACCGATCTGTGGTGGCGGTCCATAGCGCATCTCGACAACAACCAATTGAAACGTTTACGCATCAACATTTTGTGCGCGGACAACCAAACCGATTGAGCCAAATCATCCAAATTGCAACCACGAAGAGACGACGATCAAGGCTCACCAAGAAGAGAACTGATACTCCAAGTAGCAGTGTACAAACGACTGGCACGCGTCCGCTGGAACCCGCGGCATCCGACCACTGCGCCTTCAGCTCGTCGCTTCTTGAGGATAACAGCTTTGATTTTTGCGCGTTGCTGGATTCTGCATCTTGCTTTCCACCAATTGATGCAGACGAAGGCAACCAAACGGATGGAAATGACAAGCTCCATGACAGTTTAGCACGAATACTCGCTTTACATGCCACGAATCCCGTCAGTTCCTCCTTGTCTATGGCTAGAGATCCAAGCTTGAGCCAGAATTGCGATCAAATGCCGTTCTCGTTTGTCGAGACACCACTGTTCACAACCGATATGATGGCGTCCATGGTGGAATGGCTCGACACGACAGCATGAAGAAGAAATAGTACTGTACACAAAAAATATGATCGTCACAATATATCACACACACATTTGTTTTTTGGTCGTATCATAAATACCGGTATCGAACCGGTATGCACGAATTTTATGGGAAGTTTACCCGTATTTTTCGTCAAGTTTCCTGGAACGTTCAGAGGCACTGTGCGTTGATTGGTCAATTTCCATCTGGTGGGTTGATTTTGACTTGGTTTTTGTATGCCAATACGACTCTACTGATCGGTTTTCGCGCCATGATTGGCTCGCTGAGCGGTCCAGTAGGCGCGAAACCCATCGCGGAAGGGGGGTGCGTGCTCTTTGCGGGGCATTCTCGAAGTGCCACGCGAGCGTGACATCCGCCACTGGTTACAACACCACCAACCAAGGAGAAGCAACAACTCACGCACGAAGCGTGTGGAAAAATTGGTTTGATCAGGGGGCAGGGAGAAGAGAAAGAAAATAAGAAAGGAGTGAGGAGCTCTTTTTTGTGGCGCTGTCGTAGTTCTTTTGCTGGAGGTCTTTGCCAAGGGAGAGACTTGCGAACGCGATAGGCTGTGTAGAGAGTTTTGAGGTTGTTGATTCGGATTGGATTGAATTTTGTTGGTGTGTGACTTGCTGTGAATATCCAACACTGGACATTCCGTCGGGTCGCTTTGTTTTTGGTTGTTGGTCTCTCGAGTGTCATTCGCGCTTTTGCCAAGTGAAAGACACACGAGCCCCGCCAGCTCCACACAAGCCAACCACCCAGGGAAGCCCGCAACAGAGAACGAATACCTCATCAAGCGCTTTGTCGTTCGATTCTTCTTCTTCTGTTCTGTGTGTTCACCTCCAGACACAACCATTTCCCCTCAACTCTTGCTACCCACCACACACCACCATGACCATGCTGTCCGCGTTGGCTTTCGATGCCTCGACGCCATCGTCGCCACCAGCGATCGCGACCGGCTTCGTGCGCAAGCTGTACCGCATCTTGGACCACCATTTTGAAGGGATCATCAGCTGGGATGCGGCAGGCACGGCGTTTTACGTGTGGGATGTCGAGCGGCTTTGCGAGTTCGTGCTGCCGTTGTACTTTCGAGGCCGACTGGACGCGTTCCGCCAACAATTGCGAGAGCACGGCTTCGAGCGCATGGACCCCATCATCACGCAACCTGCGGTCGAGATGTATCGACACGCCCACTTTATGCGTGGCAGCCCGAACAGCCTCAGCAGCATCGTGCGCGTCCCGCTTCCTCGCCGTCGTACGCGCCGCAAGAAGCCCACGGCGACGGCCACCACCACCTCCCCAACGATGATGGTGAAGAGCGAACCATCTCCCATCCAGGACAACACTGCAATGTTGGAGATGGAGATGGCGATGCTGAGCAACAGTTTTGCTGGAAACAGCTCGAATCCATTGTTTACCGACGATGTGAAATTCGATATCCTGCCGTGGCTTGATGAAATGCCGGCAGTTGATATTTCCCTTCCGCTTCGTGGCGATGGTGTCGATGCTTCTATGTGTGGTGAAGTACTCGACCGCCATCTCACGGAAGACCAGGTCGACGAGTTGATGCGATTGCTTGGCGGGGGCGGCAGTGAGTTGTTGCCGTCGCCAGCCACGCCATCGCAACAATTTGGATCGCCTTTGTCGTTGTCGGAAGGCGGCAATTTCTCGGAGGACACGATCCATTCGATGATGGAGTGGTTCTCCTCAGGTGTGCCGACCTAAAGTGGCTTTCCCTTGTTGCCATTACGGTAGCCCTAGCCAGCAACTCTCTTCTTCTCTCTCGTGAGGTGCATACTTGAGTATGCATGTACTCTTGCTCTGACTGGCGGTGAGGAGGATGTCCAAAACTGACCGACGCCCCCGCTTGCTCTTTTTACAGCAGCGAGCTCGCTCCCCCCTCCATTTCTTTGTAGACAAAAAATGCGCCACATTCTCACACAAACACAAGCTGAAGCAAGAATACGTTTCAGAAACCAAACAACTCATCAAGCATCTCCAGAAAAAAGAGAAAAAAAGAGAAAAAAAGAGAAAAAAGAAAATGAAGAGAGCAAGATGCGACCGTGACGCGACTGGTGGGGGCATCCATCTTCCACCAGCGACAAAAAGCAAACGCAAAAGAAAAAAACGAAAACGTCAAGACGAAAAAAAAAAAAAAAACGCCATCACGACATCCAAGCAAAATGATCAAAAAGATCCCGACACCAGCCAGAGTGTGCATTCTTGTGTATTTCGGTAGAACTGTAATTTATTAGGATTGAGTACAAGTATATTTGAAGTCGTTTTGCGAGTCTATATAATGGAGAAATGGGCTGCAGTGCTGCTCCAAGGCGTCATGCATTTCCACTGCAGGATGTCATGACGGAGACTTGCGTTTGCCCTGAGTTGGGGTGAAGTGATCTTTGTATCAACGATACCTGTCTAAATCGATAGTGTGCTGCCATCCAAACACCAGTAGTAAAGCCTATAAATTGACAGTCGTAAATGAATCCCCGCCCAAACCGTAGATGCTTGAATGTATCCTGATTTGTAACTTTGTTACAATTGATTGACCTTGCTCCAAAAACAATTGTCATCGTCAACATCTTCATGAGTGGTGTGCCGCCCGCGCGCTGACAACCACATCTGGCAGTTTGAATCGCTCCTTCTCAAAGCCACACGATGTGTGCCACCACCACCGCCGCCGCCAAGACGGTCCATGGCGATAAGCCCCACGAGACGACCGCCACGCCCAAGCGCGTGGTGTTCCCGAATGCGCATGAGCGCGCCGACCAGCGCACGCTCAAGGCGTGGTTCTACCGCCACATTCTCTTCATCATTCTCTACGGCACGTGGGTCTGTGGCGTCGCGTTCTTCTCTGGCATGAATATCCTCACCATCTTCAGCTTTATCCAAACGGCAATGTCCCGTGGAGAGACCCCGATCCCGATCTACATCCAGATGTACATTGGTGGCTTGGTGTTGTATTACTCGTACCATTACGTGATGTTCCGTCACAAGCCACAAGGCGTGTGGACCAAAATGCGCATTTTTGCAAGGCGCGTGATGGTGGATTACCGGTATTTCCAGCACCATATTTGCATTTTTGAAGAGCGAGAGCAAGAAAGTTTACAGCATCCAGAGAAACCCATGGTCGCGAAAAAGGAAAAGGCCATGTTTGCGTACCATCCGCATGGCGCGTTGTCCAGTGGCCTCGGACTCAATGGCGTCCACTCGTACCGGTTCGTGGAAACGGACGCGCGCTGGCTGGTCGCCGAGAACTTGTTCTGGTTCCCCGTGCTGCGCGATATCCTGCGGTGGCTCGAGTTTGATGATATCAGCAGGCAAACGTTTGTCAAGCATATGCAACAAGACCGCACCGTGTGCCTGTACCCTGGCGGCTTTGAAGAAGCCACGATCTACAGACGTGGCAGGCACCGTGTCTTCATCAAGAACCGTGGTGGTTTCATCAAATTGGCCTTGCAGCATGGGTACAAAGTCCACCCGGTGTACACTTTTGGCGAAGAGCAAACGTACCATGCGATGCACCATTTTCTCAAGCAACGGATGCTGCTAAACAAGTGGAAAGTGCCGGCGCTTGTTTTCTATGGGTGCTTCTGGTGCTTTGTCATGCCGCGTCAAAGCTTGGAGCTCACGACGGTCGTGGGCAAACCGATCCAAATGCCCACGATCGCGCATCCGACTCGAGACGACGTTGCCAAGTACCACCAAATCTACATGGACGAGTTGGTGGCGCTCTTTGACCGCAACAAACACAAATACGCCGAAGACCCGTCAATCCCATTAGAACTCTACTGAGCGTTTTACAGTGTTAATAAAACAGTCATGTTCCTACAGTACTGTACCGGTATTGCTCTGGTGTTGCATTTTCCCCATGCCGCGCATGCAACACCCAGGGCTCCTCTCCTCCAGCACGGTGTCGTCCGCCCGCCGACAACCAAGCCGTTCAGGAAATTCGATGGGGATCAGTCAACTCAAGCATGTTGGTCGCCAGCCCCAGTGACCATTCAAGACATGCATGGGGCAAAATCAAGCGAATCCACTGGCCTTTGCCGGTGCCCGCGTCGTCTCGCCTTCTCTGCTGTGTCCGTCCTTTTGGAAGGGCCTTGCCGTCGGAGAGCCATCGCGAGCTTTGCGTTGGAGCAAAGCTCAGGTTACGCGCCAAACGGCGTCTCTTGCCAGATGGGCTTTCCTCGACCGGCA
>JAADWJ010000119.1:0-47887 GCA_023336165.1 Pythium monospermum
AAGCACTGAGTGGCGGTTTTTTGCTGGCCCGAGCCGAGTGTTGGCCCACGCGGCTCGCACGATCTCGCTCCAGTCAATCGTCCCATCACAATTACTGTCCAGCGTGGTAGCGAGCTCTTTCAAGTCGCCATCGGTCACGACAAGGTCCAGCTTTTGCAGCGCGATCTCCAACTCCATCAAACTCATGACACCATCGCCATCATTGTCACAGCGTCGAAACCCTTTCTTCAGTGCTCGGCACCTGTTGATAAACTCGCCTGGTGGCAAAGGCACACCGTCCGCGTACATGTGATGCCCATATCCTTCAATGAAGTCGGCCAGTGAGATGCCCTGTTCCGTCGGCGTTGTAGCAGACACAGTGAGGGCGGCGGCAGTGGGGCTTGGCTGCTGCTGCGTCAGGGTACCCTTGCCGTTGTGGCGGTGGTGTCCACGTTGTGAGCCATCCAGAACGATCTCCAATAAGACTTCAAGTTCGTTCTGTGTGAGCTCGCCGTCTTCGTCATAATCGCAGGCAAAGCAAAATGCGCCAAGCTTGACAAGATACTGCGTGCCACGTTTGGTGGTTGGTGACCCGGATCGCTGGATGCCCAGTTGAACTGCCTCTTCCTGCCGTCCAACGGAACCAGCGCAGCTGCTAAGCGGGTCAGTCGACAGCGCCGAGGCGTGTTGGTGGGAAAGGATCTCATTCGCTGTCGCCGGCCGCCGACCCGCGCGACGCGCAGCAGGAGATCGATGGAGAAGCGCATTTGTCAGCGCCAGTGCCGTGGGTTCAAGCGCGCACGTACTGTGGGATTTTGGGCGGGGCGACGGGTGCACTTTCTTCGC
This sequence comes from Pythium monospermum, assembly GCA_023336165.1. NCBI lineage: Eukaryota > Oomycota > Peronosporomycetes > Pythiales > Pythiaceae > Pythium > Pythium monospermum. The sequence continues at coordinate 826 of JAADWJ010000119.1, forward strand.
AGGACGCGCCATCTCGAAACGGTATTACGCTCACCGTAGAACCGAAGTGATGGCTTGGTGCTTCGTGGGACTGAGTCATCAGGGAACCGTAGAAAACGATGGGATGCGATGGGATGAAGACGAAGCGATCGTACAAGTACGCGTACTTGAGACAGCTGTGTCGCCTTTCACGCTGTGCTGCATCCTATTGGCAGTGGATCTTCTTTTTTTTCTTGCTCTTTTTTGTGTGATGGTTCTGTTTTTGGACGTGCCAACCACGATTACCGACAGTCCGGATACGGATACGTAGGATATAGTACCCATCAGCACACGCGACCTAATCTGGAACAGAAACTGCTTTGCTAATTATACCGCAACAATTGACATCGAGGGAGAAAAAACAAATTGAGGGCTACAAGTTATTGGGGATCCGGGTGTTTTTCAGGGACGTCGAACACACACAACATGTATGGTATCTATTGTTGCACAAGATAAGACTGTGGATGGCGAGGAGCACATCAGATCGAAGAAGTAAGAAACCTGTGCTTTCGATTGCTAGAACGGAATCATCTCTTCTGTGCTATACGCACAACGGATTGTTCCCCATACGGTCGTGCAAACGAACCACTGCTGTTGGCTTGGAACATCGGCGCCCGATTCTTTTGGAAGCGGCGGCTCCGTTGGTCGTGGCCATGGGAAATCTTCCGCAATTGGTTCGACGCACCCAACACTGTCAAGACGGTGATTCAAGTCAGATCCGCTAATCAAATTCGTTGGGATCCAGATCGGAGTGTCTCCGTTAGTGTTCTGTTATGAACATGGTGGATGATACCAGTATTGGTAGAACAAGTCCGTGGGCACTGTGTGGACCATGCTTGTCATGAGTACAAACCATGCATGTCATGAGTACAGCAGCTACAGCCCCGCGGCGGCGCCGGCAATGCAGATGCTACGAAGCTGACAAGGATCCAATAACATGGCTACATTTCTGAATTTACTGTATCCAATGAGATGTTTTCAGTGGCATCGCAAACATCTGGTTGGTCAAAATGAGCCAATTGAGGTGGTCCACGCGATTGATGGGTCTCAAAAATGCCACACCACTGAGAGCCGACTTGGGCTCACAATAGAACTTGTCCAGAACTGTGTTGTATGAAATATGTGAACCCTCTTCGTTGGCCTTGACTTGTATTATACAGAACTGTAGAGTGATAGCGTGTGCCAATGTTCACACGAGGCTTCACACCCACTCTCTCACAATGTTCACTATTATAGTGTACCGACTCTGCCCTGACGCGATCAGTCGGTGGTCGATGGGTACAACTCAGCATCAATTCGCGCCTCAGCACCTTGCTGATCGAAAGTGGGTGACGTGCGCACAAAACCAGTCCAATGAATGGGGTTGTGAATGTTGGGGCTCCAAATGAATGGTGGCCAATATGGAAGGGATCTCATCCGTCCTTGGCAATGCAACACTCTATCCAGCGATTGTGGATGTGAACGAAGCACGAGGAACACGCCTCATGATTGTTCCAAGTGGAAATGGACCGTGGCGTTAGCTTTCCGTTGAGATCACCGGGACAAGAGGCCAACGGCTCCCCCACCGAATTGCTGGTCCCCACACTGAAGAATCGCCTCTCATTTTCCATCTTGCCCACTCCTCGCCATTGATCCGCCATGGTTTCTGTCTTCACCACGCTTGCTGTCTCGGCGAGTATTTCGCCCGACTGGCGCCGACGTCTCGGGCTTCCCCAATGCCACTACAGCGTACGTACGCTCGCCATGCCCAGCGCTGAACACCCTGGCCAACCACGGGTACTTGCCTCGCGATGGCAAGGATATCACGCGCGCCCAGTTCAAGACCGCGATCGAGACCGTGTTCAACCTTGGCAGCGATGCCTCGTCGGCGCTGGTCAACAATATCCCAGAAGTCATCTCGCTGTCGGGACTGAGCGAGCACAACTTGATCGAGCACGACGCGTCGCTTGCCCACGCTGACTCGTTCTTTGGCAACGACCCATCGTCGCTGGACTTGGTTCTCTTCGCTGATCTCATCGGTCGCACCAAGAACGGGCAGCTTGGGGTATCGCAGATCGCGAATGCACGTAAAGACCGCATGAAGCGGTGCAAGGCCAAGCCCACGGGCTGTGACTTTGGGCTCAAGCAGCGCACGGTCGCGTTCGCCGAGGCTGCCATCTTGCTGCGTGGGCTTGGCGGCAAGAACGACGAATCCATCTCGGTCGAGTACGCGACCTCGTTTTTCGTGGAAGAGAAGTTCCCAGCGTCCTACAAAAAACCATCCTCGACGATTTCGAACGCGAATGTGCTGGGCACGGCCGCCAAGATTCAGGTTCTCGCACCGTTTTGAGAAAATGGAGTCTGTTTGAAGTGTACTGAGCCAGTTTAGTGAGTCACCAGGGAACCACAGCCCTACTGTATACAATATACCGGTACCGGTACTGTAATGTACCGGCACAGAATACTTCCTCGATCTTTTTTTGCAAGGCTACTGTTCCAGTCTGGCTGGTACCGGTACTGTATCATAGCAAATGGAGCCCGACAGTGGCAAGAATTGGCCGACTGGAAGGCGTATGCAAAACTGTTTACATGGGGCCTCTCTTTTTGTGCGTGGACTTTCAACTGACAGGCTGGCCGTCGGGCCTGGTCACCTGTAGCCTGTGATTGTTGCTCGTTTGTCTATTTTCTCCATGAAGCTGGATGAAGACAACGCAAACGAAAACGTTTACATCACTAGCGTATCATATCCAGTTCAATGATCGTCTTTCCCGAGGTCATCTCGCAACCGTCAGGCTGACGGTTGCGAGATGCTGACGGTCAGCATCTCTGGACCACCACATCGTACCACATGATGGATGGGTACGGGAAACTCGTCAGTCGTTACACATTAGGTTCGTAATGTTGAAGCAGCACAAATCTAATCTAATATCGATGTGGAACACAGCCATCGAAAGTAAAGTCAACTGGAATGGTCAGCGACACTGGACACTGCCGTTCCAGGTACAGTACATATCCAGACCACCGGGATCGAATTTTTGATCATTCGTCATTCCAACTTTTGCGTCCTTCCACACACCACCAAGACTTCCGCTCTCTCCACCATCCACCATGGTCTCGGTCTTTTCCACACTCACTGTCGCGGCCATCGCCCTCACTGCGTCCGTCAACGGCCTCGAAGTCGGCGAGTACTTTCGCCCAACGGGTGCGCAAGTCTCTGGGTACGTCGATGCCACGACGCCGTACGTGCGTTCACCATGTCCGGCTCTCAACGCTCTGGCGAACCACGGGTACTTGCCTCGTGACGGCCAGGCGATCACGCGTGCCCAGTACAAGCAAGCGATCGAGTCGGTGTACAATATTGACAGCGCTGTCGCCACGACGCTTGTGAACAACATCCCAGAGGTTGTGTCTCTTGCTGGGCTCAGCAAGCACAACCTCGTCGAGCACGACGCCTCGCTCGCTCACCCTGACTCGTACTACACGGCCCAGGACCCATCGTCGCTGGATATGGTTCTCTGGACGGACCTTGCTGGCCGTGCCAAGAACGGCAAGTTCGGTGTCTCGGAGCTTGCCGGTGCTCGCAAGGACCGCATGACGCGCTGCCGCGCCAAGCCAACTGGCTGTGACTTTGGGCTCAAGCAGCGCACGCTCGCGTTCGGAGAGGCCGCGCTTTTGCTGCGTGCATTGGGCGGCAAGAACGAAGAATCGATCACGCTCGAGTACGCGACGTCGTTCTTTGTGGATGAAAAAATCCCAGCGACGTACACCAAGCCATCATCACCAGTGACCACGGGCGGCTTGCTGGCAACGTCCGGCAAGATCCAGTTCCTGGCTCCTTTTTAAAACGTATCCAGCTATAGATAAGGTTATGAAATACACATCTACCCTAAAGAGACTGGCCTCCATCCATCTCAATCCAAAGCACTGCATCCATACTGGTGCAGTAGCATTGTGCTGGAGCGTTATCCATAAACTGTCAGTGGTTGCGCGTCTCTTCATTTGACCATTGGCAAGAGACTTCAAGCGACCGCTTGTCACAGGCAACCAACGTAAACGCCGCTGTTTACATCATAAAAGTCAGAAAGATTTCAGCACCTGGCTATGCACCATATGACTTGATGGGTACCGCCGGAACTGGGAGTTTTCCCTGCAGATACTACCCTACCAGTGGTAGCATTGTTTCGTCCCGTATCATAATATACAGTGAATATTTAATCAAAAAGGTTGCAAATAGTAGAACGGTTTGTACAGGTATCAAATATTTGGGATTACCTCCAGGATACCATCTGCTATGTGAACTTGTGGGAGGCTGTCTCGTCGCTCGTTACTCACATTGACGCAACATGGTGGGACCAGATTGTGACTGGATCAGCTGGCTTTGCGGATTTCAGAAAAATGGCAGGCGGCTCCACGACTGGAAGATGCGCATGTGGCATTGAGGTCGCAAACCAAAAGCCACGGGCGTCTCCCATGGCTGGAAGGATCCTCTCTGTCAGCCCTGCGGGAAACCTATCTTGGCGGTTTGAGAAATGCGCGCTGCACTGTCCAGTATGTACTGTTGCGTACCGGTAATACCGCGCACCGTGACTGCCAGATTCTCACGGCTCACGCTCCCTGACAAGCAGGATCAACCAGTGGCTGCCCGGATCCATCATTCCAACTTTTGCGCTCTTCTACCGGCCAGCAAAGTCATTCCACTCCACCATCCACCATCCACCATGGTCTCTATCTTCTCCACGCTCACTGTTGCGGCCATCGCGCTCACTGCGTCCGTCAACGGTCTCGAAGTCGGCGAGTACTTTCGCCCAACGGGTGCGCAAGTCTCTGGGTACGTCGATGCCACGACGCCGTACGTGCGCTCGCCATGCCCAGCGCTCAACGCTCTTGCGAACCACGGGTACTTGCCTCGTGATGGTCAGGCGATCACACGTGCTCAGTACGGCGAGGCATTGAAAACCGCGTACAACATCGGCCCAGATGTCGTCGCGCTGTTGGTCAACAACATCCCAGAGGTCGTGTCTCTTGCTGGGCTCAGCAAGCACAACATGATCGAACATGACGGGTCTCTTGCCCACGCCGACTCGTTCTACTCAGAGAAAGACCCCTCGGCTCTTGACCAGACCCTGTGGCAAGATTTGATTGGCCGCGCCAAGGATGGCCAGCTCGGTATCAGTGAACTGGCCAGCGCGCGCAAGGACCGCATGACCCGCTGCAAGGCCAAGCCAACGGGCTGTGACTTTGGTCCAAAGCAGCGCTTTCTTGCGTTTGGCGAAGCTGCTCTCTTGCTGCGTGGGCTTGGCGGTAAGAACGAAGAATCCATCTCGGTCGAGTTCGCGACGTCGTTCTTTGTCGAAGAAAAAATCCCAGCGTCCTACAAAAAGCCATCCACGCCAGTGAGCGTCCCAGGTGTGCTCGCCTCGGCTGCCAAGATCCAAGTGCTTGCGCCGTTCATGTAAACAACCTCATTAATATAACAGTCTTTTCCGAAATTCACTTTTAATAAATCGTGCTTGGTGGTCCATCTCACCGAAATGAAAGTTTTGGTTCATTTGATTTTTTCAGATAATCGAAATTGTAAATACCGGTATCGAAAAATGGTTTTAACCTTTTTTTTTTTTTTTTGGAAATTGGGATGGAGCTTGCAACTTCAAGGAAGCGACACCACCATGTGGGACAGAGAACGATCGTGGGAGACGCGTCGATCCCATCTGATGCATCTGATGTCGCTCACACTCGTGAGTCACAGTACCTGTACCTGTATATGTACCACGCGAACGGAGCACCTGGTCTCCAATCAGGGGCGTTCTTGGGTTCTTGGAGTCGCGCCCGCTTTTAGCATCAACGATTCGCTACTCCTCTCTCGGTACAGGATACAGTATGTACAGGTATCAGCGCTCACAACTGTGGATGCGGATCGGATCTGTTCCATTTTCCTAGTGAAATGGTCCGAAAGTCTTGTTGATTATTCCAACAAAACGGTTCCCGTGAGCCGCGTGCAACGGCCCCAACTGTTGTCCACTTTCAGCCACCGCCATTCTCAGCATCAGCGATGTTGGTACACCAGCAGCTCTTGGACCAAGTGTCCTATGTTGCACCTCCGTCCCAGAAAGATGCGGTGGAAGTCGTAGCGGTCCAAGATGATCTGCATGGTTGAAGCTGTTGTGCCTCATGGACCTCCGACACGCTCCGGCCGTCTTTGAACTTGAGGCACCAGCGTCAAAGATTAAGCAACCCCATTCCAGCATTTGCCTGCTCCACCACACCAACCAAGCCTCCTTCCAGCCCCACATTAACAAAATGGTCTCCTTCCTGTCATTCGCCGCGGCGGTCGTCGCTGCCTTTGCAGTCACCACTTCCACCGCATCGGCGGAAGCCACGACGTACTCAGTGGGCACCTACTACCGCCCCACAGGAACGATCGTCTCGGGTGTGCCAGGCGCCACGACGCCGTTCCGTCGCAGCCCTTGCCCAGCGATCAACGCGCTCGCGAACCATGGGTTTTTGCCTCGCAACGGCAAGAACATCACGCGTCAAGTGTTGCTCAATGCGGTCATGGACAAGTTCAACTTGGATCTTGGCCTTGCGACGTTTGTGACCAGCCTCACACCGGAGACTTTTGACTTGGACTTGCTCGGCACCCATGGGCTCATTGAGCACGATGCCTCGCTTGTCCATGCCGACACCTACTTTGGCGCTGACCGAGCGCTTGCCAATGGCGCGTTGCTTCAAGATTTCTTGAGCCGTGCCTCGAGCACCAAGCCGTTCACTGTCGAGACCATGGGCGCGGTCCGCAAAGCGCGCCTGGCGGCCTGCATGAAGAGCAACCCAAACTGTACGTTCAGCGGACGCGACTCGTTCTTGGCCTTTGGTGAATCGACTTTTGTGATCACGCTCTTTGGTGGAAGCACGCAACCAAACACGGCCAGCTTGAGCAACGTGCGTTCGTTCCTCGCGTACGAAAAGATCCCGACAGGGTACACCAAGCCAGCGGTCGCGCTGTCCCAAGAAGGACTCGCAGCCACATCGGCTCTCATCCAGGCCGCGGCTGTTTAAATTTTGATGACAACCCACTATGACCCGTAGTATTGCAGTGGCGTCCAATAATTCTCGTCTCGTTTTTGGAAATAATACATTCCTTCTTTTTAATGGACAAGTTCCAAGCGTGGCTGGTGTTCATCTTGCTGTTTGATTCCAGCGTCGAGTAACTTGAAACTGGATGAAAAAAAGTCAAAAATTAGATTCGCAGTTCAATTCCGTTTTATCCCTAAACTATTAATTCTGGTGGTACAGTACTGTACTTTTATGTTTACGGCGAAATCGACAGGCTGACAGCTGATGATCTCGTCGCCCGTCTGGTGACCAGCGGTGCATTGCCGGGACGCGTCATGGTGACACTCCTCAGCCCAAGTCCAAGTCTGGTACCGGTAATGTGCGCGACCCGTCGGTGTTTTTCGCCACCATCCGGGTGGAAGGAGCAGGGGTCACTGTGACCGTCACAAGCCATCACAACAACAACGCCACGATGGGATGAACCACTGGAATAATGGCCATGATTCTTGACTCGCAACTGGCGTGTCGAAAGTCACAGCCGATGGCTGCGTTCGCCCAAACGTCTGGTTCACCAGCACGACCTGTCCAGCCTGGACCATACGACTGTTATCTGCCCACTTGTCACGTATTTCGTTTGTTGAGACGACATTTTTGTGGTCGCTTACGCGTTCGTTTTCCATTACGTCAAGCGGTGGCTCCCCCTTCATAAACATCGTGTTTCATGTCACCGCAAAAATGAGCAGCAGTATTATTGGGGGCCGTGTCCTGGACCAAGACCTTCAGAAATCTGAAGAGAGAGAGTGAGTTGAGTTTTCTCATTCTTCAATTTGCTTTGTCCGCTCCAAATCAACTCTCCCTTCCCATCCAGCCAACCAACCACCATGGTCTCTGTGTACACTCTTCTCACCGCCACAGTTGTTGGCTTGATCTCGGTCGCCGACGCTCTCTCATTGGGCACGTACTTCCGCCCACCCACGGCGCTTGTCTCGGGTGTCCCAGGCAACGCCACCAAGGCGCTGTACCGTCGCACGCCTTGCCCAGCACTCAACGCGCTTGCGAACCACGGGTTCTTGCCTCGTGACGGCAAGAACATTGGCAACCAGCAGCTTCGTGACGCGGTCATGGACAAGTTCAACTTGGACCTCGCGCTTGCCAGCTTTCTCGTGAGTGTGCTGCCGCCGGTCTTTGACTTGAACTTGCTGGGCACCCATGGGCTCATCGAGCACGACGCGTCGTTGATCCACGCCGACTCAGCCTTTGGTGCCGACCCGTCCCTGATCAACCAGGGCCTGTTGAAGGACGTGCTCAGCCGTGGCAACGACGCGACCCCGTTCAGTGTGGAAACTTTCGGTAAGCTTCGTAAAGAGCGCATCGCGGCTTGCAAGGCCAACAACCCAAGCTGCACGTTTGGTCCACGCGAGACCTTTCTCGCCTTTGGCGAATCGTCGCTGATCCTTCAAGGCTTTGGCAACGCCACCACGGAAACTGCACAAGCTTGCCATGTCAAGGCGTTCTTGCAGTACGAGAAATTCCCGGCGGATTTCAAGAAGCCCCAGTTGATCACACAGGCGTCGCTCGGTGCGACTTCGGCCAAGATCCAAGCCATCGCCGCCAGCGGCCCGTAGGCTACCTACCGTATTATAAACCAATACACTTGCATCAGTTCTTCCATTATGGGTTCTTACATGACTACCTATCTATCTGAGCACGCCTTTTAGAGAGAATCTAATCTATGGGTTCGAATAGTTCCGAATCGCAGCCCATTCAGGGGACAGGAAAACAAGCTCCGTGACAACGGAGGCCTTTTCTTCATTCTCGTTGTCCTGGCTGATCGCAGTGAGGGCCTTGATAAGCAGCGGGTGGTTGTGCTGCATGTGTGGCAGTAATATCTTGGCCTGCGCTTGCAACGCCGCCACCAACTGCGCACAGGATGGCTCGGCTCGTTCCGAGACCGTCAACGACTCGAGCGCGGCGACACCCACACAGAGCAAGCTGAACAAAGTCGGGAACACACTCGCGTAGTACGTCATGCCTCCAAGCCACTGCTCCCTCGTCCGGTACTCGTTTAGAAGCGTCAACGACTCCAACAGGTTGGTCAGCACAGCCTTCTTGAGCTCAAACGTCAAAGGCGTTGTTGTTTGAGTAAACACACAAGTGGCAAAAAGATGGGCGACCAAGTCATTCTCGGCGTAAAAGTTGTTGCCTTCTGCTTCAAAAATGCGGCTGCAAAGCTGCGACTCGCCCGAGTCTTGAGCCTTGGCGCCAGTCGTGCACTCGATGAGCAAGCTGGTCGCATCCACCGTGGAGAGCAAGAGCGTCGTGATTTTGCCAAAGCCATACGCCGTCGACACAAAAGTCTGGACCATGTACTGGATCGCCACGGGCAAAAGCGCCGTCTCGGAGACACTTTTATCCAATGCAATAGACGAATCCACGACACATAGCGCTGTGTGGACAGCTACGCGGATGACATCGCGTACGTGGCTGTCGTCGTCTTGCAAGAGCTTGATCGCGGTCATCCATGCGTCCACGGAAATCTCCAGGCGAGCCACCAGCAACAACTGGCTGCGCTCAATGGCAACAGCCGCAGCGTACCGAAGACCCAGAGGCTGCGCTTCGCCCGACCGCGTGACCACGTTTTCCGTGAGCGCTTGAAGGACAGCCTCGCTTGTGGCGCCTTGACCACCACCACCACTTGTACGTGCGCAAGACGCGAGCAACTTGAGCGCTGGTCCGATAACATCGACATTCGCAGAGCTCGCCAACAACTCAAGAAAGGTCTCCACCGCAGAGGAAGGCATACGCTTGTTGGTGGTCGCTGAGGAAGAGTCGTGGATCTGCAAGAGCTGCTGCAATAAACGGGTCTTGACCGTAGGGTGCGTTTCCACTGCGAGTTGTTTCAATAGCACCGCTTCCAGACCAGCCAAGATCACGCTTTGCTTGCTCCAGTTCAGTCCATCGCTCTCCAGCAACTTGGCGAGTTTCTTGACCGCGCGTTTGCGCACTTCCAGCACGCGGCTTTGAAGAAGCGACTCGACCCGACCAACCCACAAGTCGTTTGTTGCGTTGGTTGTTGTTGTTGGCGTCCAACTGAGTTGAAGCAAGTGGAAAAACGTGCCAACGATCGCACGGTGGCATTTGTACTCGCCAGGCACACGGTTGGTGACGTCAGCAAATGCCAATACGTCCACTTTCGTCAGCGTCGCCGTGGTAACTTGCGTGATCACACTATCGATCACCAAACGGTCCTTGTGCTGCGCCTGGAAGCTCAGCAAGGCCTCCACGATCTCCCACATGACACCACGGATGCTGGCGCTCTTGACGCGGTCGGAGGCGAGCCACAAGTGCGTTGGCAGAAACGTGGTGGTCACAAACGCCAGCACTTCATCGGTTTCTTTCGTCCAACCACTTGGCGCAGCAGCAGCAGCAGCGACCAACAAGCATTTGTTGATCAGGCTCTGCGCTTGCAGCAGCACACCGTGGACAAAGTTGGCTGTCTTTGGTGCTGATGGCGAAGTGGGGCTTCCAGCCGTCGCGGAGGAAGAAGAAGAAGAACGCGCCTCTCGAACATTGGATGGCAATGCCTGCGAGAGCAAAGCAAGCACACTCGCCGCGTTATCCACACGAACGATCGTTCCCAGCACGCGTGCCGCCATATCCCGGATGGGCAGCACGGACTGCGATGCACACTGCATCACAAGAGGCACAAAATCTGCCAATGGTTTGCTACCACGTTGCCGCAATTGTTCATCTTCATCTTCGTCGGTGGGGCGAAGTCGGCTTAGAAACATTAGCACAGGGAACAACCCAGGCGGCGCGACACCATTGCTGGCAGTACCCACACTGGTGAACCGTTCCAGTGCACGGAACAAAAACGCGTCCAGCTGTGGGAACCGAGAAAAGACTTCGGCGCTTGGGATTTTGTTTTTTGACGCGCCATCGGCGATCCGTTTATCCCCAAGCGCTCGCTGGGTCGCAGCAGCAAAGAGCATCATCGACGAGTTGCGCACGACCCACGAGCGGCATTCAAAGCCGAAAATCGCGTACTCGAGCATTTGCGCGACGTACACGGCGACGTCATCGGCGAGCACGGCATCTTGCGAGATCAGCTTGAGGATATTCAGTGCGTGGACCCGGGAGCGCCACACCAAGTGGTGGTTGTTTGCCGCCGCCAAGGCATCCGTGTCTTTGGATGCCAGCCGAAGCAAGTTGGCCATCACACGAGGCAAAATGATCGCGGCGGCGTTGCGTGGCTCGGCGCGCAAGATCGCCACAAACGAGTACGCAAAGCCAGAACTTCGTCGCAAGATAAACTGCTGCTCGGATTTTTCCAAGCGGTCCAAGAGCTTGTCGGCATACAACGATGGAAGCCCACTGAGTGCGGAATTTTTGTCACCATGCGCCAAGAACGACTTGCAAATGCCTTCAAATGCTTCGTACGCCATCGCGACGGCTCCTTTATGTTTGAGTTCGAAAAGCGAGTTGAGGAGCATATCGCCCGATTGAAGCGCAAGCTCCACGGGGAAGATGTTGTCGGCATCCTCGCTCACGGGCAGTGGCACGCGGCGCATGATCGTGTCGACGATGGCGCCACATTCCCTGGCGGCGAGCCAGCTGCCGACCACCGCACGCTGTTCCGTGTCGGCAGCCTCGTCATCTTCAGCAGAAGGCGCGCCAGCATTCTTGTTCGTCTCGGTGGCAGACGCGGCAGCATCATCCAAAATCAAATGGCCACGGCAATCCACACGAAGAGGAATCGCCGATGTCTTGCCCCCAGCCGAGGAGACTTCGCCCACGACTCCGTCAAAGGTATCGGACAAATTCTCATCGCCGACACCCGACGTCGCATCACCCACCACAGCAAGCGACAGCTTCATGGACCGATGGACACAGTCAAAGACCCGCGCAAAGACATGTTTCCACTCGCTGCGGTTTGCTATCAAAGGCTCCAGAGCATGGAAATCCGTGCTATCGATGATGTTTCTCACTGAGAGCAGCAGCCCGTGGACAAGTGGCGACTCGCCACGCGACGTATCCACACTCTCCAGACGCGCGCTGATGATATCGGCGAGCTTGAGCACAACGCGCACGCGTGGGTCGTGGATGGGCAGTTCCTCTCCCGTTGGCAGCACTGCGACGCGTGGCAAATCCGCGACGTGGAGAGCGACCAGTGACTCGCTGCGCGTGTACAACAGCTGCATGAAATGCGCACCTGCGTCGCTTTCACGCTGACGAGGACTGATACAAAGCGTGAGCGCCCATTTCCAAAGCATCTCCATCTCATTATGCGTGGTAAAGCCTGGCAAATCGGCTGGGTACAAGTCCAAGATCGTATTGGCCAACGAACGCACGACATCCCACGACCCGATGAGCATGTTGAGCAAACAGGTCACCATGTGGGGTGTCGCCAAGAGAGAGCCGCTGCTCTTGTTCTCATTGTCGTCATCACCGTCGCAGCAGCCGTACACGCCAAAGACTTGCACGTATAGAAGCAGCACTTCCAAGCCAATGATGCTGCGTTGCACAAGCGCACCAGGGTACACCGAGGTCACAATGAACAACTCGAGCCATTGCTGGAAGCTCGTGGCACGCGCTCGTTCTTTTGCGAGAAGTTGTTTCTCTTGTTCCTTCAAGCGCGTGTTAGCAGCGTCTTTAGCATTGATCCGCACAAACTCTTTCACACGGAAAAGCACCGTCTTGAAGCTATTCAACGAGTTCATGCGGGACGACGCCGTGATTTCTTTCGCGCTGACCACCAAAAACTTTTTCAGCAGCGTAATTTCTTCTTTTGTGGGCAAATTGGTGGTCTTGAGCGACGAACAAAGCGCTTCAAAAGCCGCACCACGGGCCTCGGGACGTGCATTTTCAAGCCCACGCTGGATTTCATCGACCATCGACAAGCCCAGCAATTTTTCAGGCGAAAGCCGTTTGCGTGCAAACTTGAGCACTTCAATGATCGCCCACAGCGACACATCTTTCGTGGCAGCGTCGTCATTTTGGTCGGTATGGTCACGAAGCTTGGCGATGAGACTCGCGACACATGCCGGGTCTTTCTTGAGGAGAAGTGGGAGCGCGTACATCGCAACACTGGCACGAAGCTTGGCGTCGCGGCTTCGCAAGACCGCGACGACATCGTCCATCCAGTACGCACGCCATTTGTCAAGCGCCATGACGGCATCATCCGAAGAAGCAGCGCGCTTGCCGCTTTCGTTCAGCTCATCAAGTACTTGTGCGAACAGCGACGCCGCTGCCGCCGAGACGTCCTTGATACCGACGGCATGCAAAATGGACTGCAAGAGCCCTGGGTGTTGCTCGAGCAGCTTGGTCGCACCGTATTTGGTCACCATGATAGAAAGTGCACCGTACCGCGCACGGCTATGGGGTGGAAGCTGGATCAATTTCGCGACAACGCTGTGTTTCCAGTCATCAAAAACGCCACTGAGCACTTGAAAATTCACAATGTGGGAAAACATGATTTGCATAAACTGGTTCACGCGCTTCGATGGGTTTTCCCAGTTCAAAAGCACAGCACTTGTGAGACTTGCGATCGTAGACGTGGCGATCCGCTCGGTCTCCATGTTCTTGGTCTCTGCGTCCGTGTCGGTCTGCTTGGTGATGGCATTCACAGCGCGGCGCAAGAACGCTTCAAGCACTTGGAACGCGTACAGCCGCGTGTTGAGTGCCTGTTCACTGCAGCTTTTGTGGACTGAGAGGAACACAAAATCCAACAGTGACTGCGTCGAAGAAGCAGCACCACCACCATTCTTTTGAGAACCCGTGAGAACGAGAAGCTGGTGGATGGGAAGCATGAGCTGGTCGTCCGTGAGGCTGTTGACAAAGCCGCGAAGCACTGCGAGCCGCGCGAAATCGCCAAAATTTGAGGAAAGTGCTGTGGCGTTCACGGCCTTCGCCTCTGGATCTGGAAAAAGCTCCTTGAGCAAGAGCTCCACCATGCGTGGCTGGCTTGAAGAAGAAGCAGTGTTGGTCTCCGTGGACGAGCGCTGGAGAAGCAAGCGGCGCAGCAAGCAGTACGCCAGGCCGGTCTGCGTGAGCACGTCCTTGTGGATGACACGCGTGGTCAAGATCAGTGTGCAGTGGGTGAGCAAGCGAGAGAGATCCACCGACACTTCACTGAATGGTTTCTGGATTGAGCCACGCAACTGGTCCAGTAGCGAGTCCTTCAGACTGGCCAGCATGATCGTACACTTGAGCGCAAAGCTGCAGCGCTCGGACGCGACCAGCACGGCGTTTGTCGGACCAGATGTATTCGAATCATCGTGATATGGATCGTTGTTGACGTCTTGTTCTCCAGCAGGTTCGTCCAAAGTGACAGCTGTGTTGTACTCGGCGATCGGCGCGACCAGCACTTCCAGCTGATCGGCCAAGAAATGGACGGTCTTGTGCAAGTAGCTGCTGGAAGAGCCATTGTCGCTGTCGTGGAGAAGGATATTGAGCACGTACGGAAACTCCAGCAACGTCAGCAAATGGTTGAGCACCTTGACCAGCTCTTCGCCATCCTGCGCGACCTCTTTGGCAGCTTTAAACAACCCGTCCAATGCCACACGGAGCTCCTCACGGACCACAGTGTCCAAATCCACTGCGCGCGCATCGGTAGACGTGATATTCGCGATCAAATCCTGCAAGATGAGCCAGAAATTCTTTTGCAATGGGAACAAAGTCGCACTGTGGAAAGTGTACAGGCGAAACATCAAGCGCCACGTCGCCTCCATAAAGAGCGCGTATCCACTTTCTGATCCCGAGAGCTTTTTCACGTTCGCGCGGAAGTGCTGCAGCTGTTTGAGCTGGTCGTACCGCGTCGCAGCGTGGCCCAATGCCGCGTACCAAGTCGCCAAGTCATTTTCATTTTTACTTTCATTGGCGTTGCTAGTCTTCTTGCCATCCGTTTCCACCGAAAAAGGCACCGGCGAGTTGAGTGGGACCTGCGCTACCGAGGCTTGTACATCGACCGCAGCGGGTGCTCCTCCTGCGGCGCCACTAGCGAGCGATTCTTTCACCAATCCCTTTTGCTTCTTGCGCACCATGTTTCCCTTGTTTTTTCGTGGGTTGGGATTTTTGCCCCACCAACCAGCCGCCAGTCATTTTGGAGAAAATTGCAAAACCAGGTCTGTTCACGTCGAGAATAGTCAAAATTACAAAAATGATCATTTGGCTTGAATTACTACAATTACAAAAATGGCCACAGGTTGCGAGCTTTTTACCAAGTAAAAGCTTGCTGAGATCTTTTTCGTTTGTAACCCAAGAGGTGTCTCTTCCAGTTGAAGAGGGGTTAAAAGTGTGTGGGTGTCGGTCAAATATTCGCAGCACTGAGTGCACTCACTGTGCCTGACCTCTTCTCATCCGAAGGTCAGGCACATCCTGAAACGCTCCAATTTTCAATGGCCAATAGCACGAACATACACTGTACAGAGATTGTTTGTTCACAGATTCCCTATGTACCCGTACCGTATTCCTCTGAACTGTCGAATCATTCTGGCTCTAGCAACGGTCTCTGCCGGAACCCATTTCCAGAGCAAGAATGATTTATTTGTGCGTCTCTGCAACTGGATTATCGAGAGAAGTGCCGGACGAGAGAGTGGTGCTCTCTTGCACTGCAGGCCACAAGTAGAAATTGTTTTGGCCCAATGCCCTTGACGCTGAACACAAGGCATAATTCACCGGCCGCAACTACGTACAGGCGAACTAATAGTGCTCCACATCATGTGGGTACATACGCCTGCCATCCACAAGTGTGTTCGCTTTCGTAAACACGATTCATAGATACCAATGGTCTCTCAGACCCCCGAGCTCCTCAGCTGGATTTTTTCCAGGGATCCAGTATGTGAGACCGTCGATCTGTCGATCTGAGGGAGTGCGCATTCTTCGATTCACCAAGGCAAAACAAGCACCACTCAGTCCGTCAACAACAAGCACCACTCAGCCAATCAACCAGCAAGCAGCAACACTCATGGCAGGCAAGCACTGCGCTCGCGTCGCCGACGCTGGAGACACCGTACGAGGTCGCCGTCGACATGAAAGATCCGATCATTTCCACTGGCGAGCAAGTCGACCGGCCATGTACATTCAGCTGGTCCAATGTATGCTACACGGTCGCTGTCAAGACGACCGAGAAAACGCCTGACGGCCAAAAGAAAATTCTGGATGGGGTCTCTGGACGATGTTGCCCAGGTGAGCTCACCGCCGTGATGGGGCCGTCTGGATCGGGCAAGACCACTTTACTGGATATCCTCGCGGACCGCGTGAGCACCGGTGCGATCGGTGGCACGATCGAATTGAATGGCACGACGCGCGA
Source organism: Pythium monospermum (assembly GCA_023336165.1). Lineage (NCBI taxonomy): Eukaryota > Oomycota > Peronosporomycetes > Pythiales > Pythiaceae > Pythium > Pythium monospermum. The sequence continues at coordinate 17,183 of JAADWJ010000119.1, forward strand.
CCAAAAAACGTTCCGTGCCATGGCCTGCTACGTGGCGCAAGAAGACTCGCTCCTGGGCTCGTTCACGGTCATCGAGACGCTTCGCATGGCGGCCAAGCTCAGCCTGCCACGCGCCATCACGGCCAAGATGATCGAGCAACGCGTGGACTTGGTGATCACCGAGATGGGACTGCGTGGCTGCCAGGATACGCTTGTGGGCGATATCTTCCGCAAGGGCATCTCAGGCGGCCAGCGGCGGCGCCTGTCGATCGCCATTGAGCTTCTTTCCAACCCGTCGATCTTGCTGCTGGACGAGCCGACCTCTGGATTGGACTCGTCGTCGACGTACAACGTCATGAAGTTTATCTCCAACTTGTGTAAAGACCACAACAAGACCGTGATCTGTACGATCCACCAGCCGTCGTCGCTCGTGTACGATATGTTTACCAACATCATCATCCTCAGCTCCGGACAAACCGCGTACTGTGGGCCGCGCGACTTGGCGGTGCCTCATTTTGCACAGATCGGGTACACCTGCCCGACATACTCGAACCCAGCCGAGTACTTTATCGAGCTGGTCAACGACGACTTTGAAGGCCACGCCGATGTGCAAGCGCTCGTGAGCGCCTACACAAACAGCGACAACGCCAAGAAGCTGGCGCTTGCCATCGAGTCCGACCGCCAAGAAGAGAACCAGACAAGCGGCGCGCTGTCGTCGCCACTGGAAATGGCGCTCACCAAGCCCTCGGCGTGGCGCCAGTTTGTGGTCATCTTGCATCGCAGTTCGCTCAACAATCTCCGCAACCCGGGCATTTACTGGGTGCGGCTGTTCATGTACTTTATGCTTTCGTTCATGGTCGGCACCATGTACTTGTCCACAAACAGCCGCATCAGCGACGACGATATAGTGCCATTGATGTTTTACGTGCAGGCCTTTCTCGTGTTCATGTCGGTCGCCGTGTTGCCCTTTTTCATTGAACAACGGGCTGTTTTCTTGCGGGAACGTGCCAACTCGGGGCTCAATGTCGTGAGCTTTGTGGTCGCCAATTTTGTCGCTGCGCTTCCAGGCATCTTCCTCATCGCCTTGATCTCGTCGCTTCTGGTCGTGTACCTTGCGGGGATCAACTCGTTTGGCTGGTTTTTGCTCAACTTGTTCCTTTCGCTGATCGTCGCCGAGTCGCTCATGCATGTCATCGGCGCCGCGGTGCCCCATTACATTATCGGCATCGCACTTGGCGCGGGCATTTTCGGTATGTTTATGCTCTGTGAAGGCTTCATGGTGCCGCGGGAATCGATCCCGGATTACTGGATCTGGGCGTACTACTTGGCGTTCCACACGTACTCGTTCGAGTCGTTCATGTACAAGCACTTCATCTACGAAGACTCGGATGCCGCGCGTGCGATCCTCACGAGGCTGGGTCTGGAAAATGTCGATGTGCCGCGCGATATGGCGATCTTGGCCGCCTACGCCATCGCATTGGAGCTCCTTTTCATGTTCATTTTGTACAAATTCCACACGGGGAGACGCTAAAAAACAATAAACGTGGTTTTTCGGATGATAATAAATATGCGTTTTACGCATTTTATTGCGTCTAAAAGACCTAGGTCTTGTTTTTTACTCTGCTAGATGAGCCGTTGCCAACACAACGATCCATAAGGGCACCATGGCGAAGCCAGCACTCGAACTGCTGGACTCTCCTTCACCTGGTCGTCCAGAAGATCCAGGCGCCTGAGCGGTCAGTGTGGCCACGATCCATTTTTGAGACGGCGTGACCGAACACATTTCCAGTGTGACAGGCTCAGTCTCGGTCGCGGTCTCACTAGTCGCCAAGCAAAGCTCCATGGCGCCGGTGACATGCAATCGCCCCAATGAGTCGTACATCCACTTCACCACTGGAGTCGCTGGGTCTCCGCCGCCATAAGCATCACCAGCACAGCTGGCTAGTGTTAGCGTCGAGCCCAATGTGGGTTTGTCCGTGGTCGTGACACACTTGGTATCACCATCATCATCATCATCGCTATTTGCTTGGAGAATAACAAGCCGTTGCTGGTCGTCCAGTGAGAACGACTGCTTTTGCTGCTTGGTCGCGTCACACTGGTCAGTCCCGACCAAAGCAGCCGATGACGCAGCGCTGAGACACCGTGTGAGCTGCGTCGCTTTGCCAACGCCCGCAGCGCTCACGAGTTGCTGGTTGTGGAGCGCCAACTCGCGAAACGCTGCAAAAAACACTTGTTCCTCACGGTCGCTGCATTTATTGACCACGCCATTTGAGCCCATGGTAATATCCAGACAAAATTTGGGTCCATGTTGCGGGTGGAGTCTCCCTGAAGCATCAAAGACCCATTTTTGGTGCGGCCAGTCGGTACAGCCAACATGGCCAAGCGATGCGCCGTTTCCAAGCTTACCATCCAGTACATCCACACAAGTCTCCGAGGCTTCCACGACCAAATTGCGGTGGCCATCGTAGGTGAAGAGCTGGGACGGCTTGGTGTCATCGCATTGTTCCAGCGTCACCACTCGGTTCGCGACGTCCATACACACGACCCCTGAGTCCTGGAGCGCGAAAATCTGGGCTTTGGTGGGCTGGAATGGCTTACTCAGCCAAGTGTCGCCATGGCCACTACGAGCTCCCGACTCCAGCAACGCCTTGGTCGTCTCTGCGCTGGCCATGGCGTCCGACTCGGTCACCGCCGCAGACGGCTTGACAAACCCATCCGGGATCCGTTCTTCTACCAAGACAGACTTGGCTGTCTCTGCGTCCAGAACAAGAGCGCCTGTGCCACTCAACACACGCAAAACGAGCCCGGGCTTCAAATACTTGAGCTGGCTCATCGTACTGTTATTGGAGCCTTCAACTTCGATATTCGCCGCTGCTGCCTCCAGGCGGCACTTGTACGCTGCGGCCAAGTACACCAGATCGATCGTGTTGTCGGCGCCGACGTGGCCAAACAAATCACTCACAAGATCCGGGTCAATGGTCGCGGCATCCGGAGTGAAAAACCCATCGCTATGCAGAAGCGACCCAACGTAGCTGAACGCCTTTGGGTCGCTGAAGTCATCCAAATTGATATACTCGTCGGTCGTGAAGCCATCTAAAAGTGCCTCAGCAATCGCCAACTCTATATTGAAAGTCGCAATCGCCGCGCCCATCAAATCCATGCGAGAAATATTCCGCCCATCGCGACTGAGGATGCCGTGGTTGGCCAGTGCGTTGAGCGCTGGACACGGAGAGCGGCTGTAGATCGCGCCTGTGGCGAATTTACCAGAGGATTCGTCGCGGTTTGGACGGTAGTACGCATTCTGGGGGCGGTTGTTGGGGTCTTTTGCATCAGAAGAGTACCATTTCTGCACGCTGCTGTCATCACAGTCGGCTAGCACCACGACACCCTCAGCACTAGGACCACCAGCACCATCGATCGTGAGGCAATGCGATGGGTCTGAAACCGGATGGAGCCGCCCAAGCGAGTCGTACTGCCACAGCTGCGTGGTATCACTCAGACAAGTGGCCTGTACAACACTCGCGGACTCTTCGGTAGCGGCCGTAGACGCCACACTGAGACACTTGCCACTGTGCTTGAACACGAGCCGCTTCGTGGCGTCTAGTGTGATTTGCTGGTCGGCCAAGTCCGGATCACAAGGGGACACTTGTACAAGTGCCTGGTTTGCCAGTGAGCCATTGATGACCCCAAGACAGAGCTCCGGCGCCTTAATGCTCGTGAGATGGCTCGCATTCGGCTGGAACGCGTCATACACGGTGTAAAACCGCTGCTGCTGGCTCCCACTGCACTCGTCCAGCACGACTTGCGAGCCGCTTTTGATTTGGTCACTCATAGCAAAACCCATACACAAACGTGACGCGTGGGCCGGGTGTAACCTTCCGGAGCCATCGTAACTCCACCGCTGGTTACTCGCATCCTCACTGCACTCCACTTGCACAACCTCCGTGCCCGTGGTGACTCCAAAATCCAACGCAGCCAGACACAACTGGCTGTGGCCCATCACGAGCCTTCGCTGGTCATCCATCACCATTTTGTGATGCTTTTCTTTCGGATCACACGGCGCAAAAACCACTTTTTCGTTTGGCTCGATGGACCCATTAGCGACCGTAAGACACAGTGTGTGGCTTCCGCTTCCTTCACTGACTACGTTAGTGCTCTTGCCTGCGCCGGCAAAGCCACTCGCGAGCCAGTCGTTGGACGACTTGAGCAGTGAAAAAATATGCTTGCGGGTCTCTTGGATATTGGCTTGTGTGATCGGTGTGGACGACTTGAGAAAGCCCATGGGGAATTTTTCGTCCACAAGAAACGACTTGGCGGTCGCCACATCCACGAGGTCTTTGTTGTTGCCGCCCACGGCGCGCATGAGCAAGCCCAGCCGGCCAAGCGCGACGCCCATGAGAAACTCATTACTGAAATCACACTGTGGGTTCCGCGCCTGGCAGTCTCTCAACCGACGCGCCTGGGTGCGTGCAAAATAGAGCGTGTCCAGCTGCCCCTTGACACTCACATGGCTCCACAAGTCGGCCGTCAGTGTCGGGTCGGTCACCGCCGGGTCTTGGCCGTAAAACGCGTCCGCGTGGACCAGCGACATGTCGTGTTCCGCAGCGTTGTGGATGCTGAGCTCATCCAGATCAAAAACGTTTTTCTTGGCGAGTCCGACCAGTACTTGCGCGTACGCGGGGTCAATATTAAAGTGGTTCACGACGGCTTGCTTGACTTGGTCGGCTGTGAGATTTCTTCCACTTCGTGGCAAAAGACCGTGGTTTGCGAGTGTATTGAGCGCGGGACATGGCGAGCGACTGTACGAGGCTTTTGTGCCTGGCTTGCCGGAGGATTCAAACACATTTGGACGGTAGTACTGGTCCTGTGGGCGGATATCGGCGTTGTTGGTATCCGAGGCAAACCATTTCTGGTGCGCTGTGTCACTGCATTTCTGGAGGGTGACTTGTTTGGAGGAAGTTGTTGTTGGGTACAGCAGACACTTGCTTGGGTCGGTACTTGGATGGAGGCGGCCCAAGGAGTCGTATTTCCATGTGGCCGTTTCGCTACTGCAGGGCTTCTGAACCACGGTGTTGGTATCATCGACGTCTACACACTGGGCTGGGTCATACTGGAACACGAGCCGCTTGCTGCCGTCCAGTGTGAACCGCTGGGTTTCATCAAACGAGTCACACTCACGCGCCATTGTCGCTCTGGACGCCGCGTCCTGGTCCAGCCCGAGACACATACTTTGAGCGTAGATGCTGGTGAGATGGCTGCCACTTGGCTGGAAATTGGCATAGTACGAGAAAAACCGCTGCTCCGGGCGACTGGAGCAAACTGCAGTCAAGACCGCCAAGCCTGAAGTAGTAGATGTACTACCAGGCTTGACCAAGTCCACACACAAATCGGCTGCGTGGACGGGCCGCAGCCGTCCAGAGGCGTCATATCTCCATTTCTGGGTGGTCTCCGCACACTGCGTGGCCACAATTTGCGCGCCAGGGGCTTTGCTGCCATCCGCGACCACCAGGCAGCGGCCAGTGGCGGCAGCTGTCCCGACCACGAGCCGTTGCGTGGCATCCAGCTGAAACAACTGGTGCGACTCACTTGTACATCCACTCACAGTCAGCACTTCCTTGGTGGGTTGCAGACAGAGAGACGCGTCACCAGCGTCACTCACCAGCGGCTGGCTTGTCGTGCCAAACCCATCGCCGAGCCATTCGCCAGACGCCTTAAGCAGCGCAAACAGCCGCACGCGGGTCGCGTGGATATCATCTTGAGAGATCGGCATCGCGGGCTTTTCCCAGTTTTTGGGAAACGTTTCGTCCACCAGAAATGTCTTGGCGACTGTGGCATTCACGGCTTCTTGGTTGGTCGCGCCCATGGACCGCATGAGTAACCCTTGGCGCCCGAGTGTGACGCTGAGTAAGAACTCGTTGCTGAACTCACACTGTGGGTTGTTCGTCATGCAGTCACGAAGCCTGCGTTGCTGGGTACGCGCAAAGAACCATGGGTCCATCAACCCGGACGCGCCGACGTGGCCAAAGAGATCGTCGACCAACGGCGGGTCGGTTAGCGCCGGGTCGTGGCCGTAGAAGGCGTCTTTATGGACAAGCGACATATCGTGCTCGACGTTATTGTGGAGGCTGAGTTCATCCAAATTGAACACGGGCTTTTTCGCGAGCGCGACAAGCGTATCGGCGTACCGGTCATCGATATTGAAATGGGTCATAATCGCCCTCTTCAGTGCTACGGCCGTGATTTCTTTGCCATCTCGAGCGATGTAGCCATGGTTGGCGAGCGTATTGATGGCTGGACATGGCGACCGTCGATACGCTGCGCTTGTACCGACCACACCGGAACCGGTTGGTGGCAGTGGGCGGTAGAAGTCGCCTTCGACCAGCGCATGTGAGGTTTGAATGCCGATGCGCGATGGTGTCGCCACGAACAGAATCAGAAGCGCCCATGCGAAGAGCTCCCGCATTCGTCTGATTCGCATTCTTCAGCGTGCAGACTTATTGACTGCCAACGTTGGTGTTGCAGTCGAGCAATTCGTTGGATCTGCCAATGCCAACGCCAATTGTTGGCGATCGGCGCGCACTTGTTGGAAAATGTGAGTCACGAACAAAAATGGTGTGTGGCATCACAACTGACACAATTAATATTTGATGATGAGTGCGAACCCAACAGCTGCCAATTTGGTTGCGACAAACCTCTTATAATGCATACATGTGGGTAGGGAAAGGAACGAATGACTGACAGTCTGACTTGACCCGTTGTTTTTCCAGAACATGGAGCTCATCACAGAAACAAATTGTCAAGTCAAAAAATGAGTTGGTGACCTTTGCGACGGCAGCGATGGACGATCGCTGAAGCGGAGGCGCCGCCTCGCCGTGGGCTGTTCTTAATGAGCCACTGGCTCAGAGCCAGTACCGGGACCTTACTGTAATGGGAGGGGGGAGGGGCTCTCTTGTTCGCAATGTGCGCAACTCAAAAAGGACTACTGCAAGTAAGGTACCGATAGTAATAAGAAAAACACACAGGGACGAAATATCAAAATGTCTCTTTGCACATACAGAAGCGCTGGGTGGCTTGCTTCCTTCTTCTTCCTCCCCACTGATCTAACGCAAAATACAATAAAAAAATGCTGATACCTAAAATACACTGGTCACTTTCATCCATAACGTTCAACGACTTATTCTTCTTCTTCATCTGGGAATTTGGAAACGCGTGGCTCTTGGGACGTTTGCGAGACACTTCCTGCACCTTCGCTGATCCAGAAAAGCCGATGCTGTTCCAGCAGCCGCCGTTCCAGCTCGGGTCCATTTGCGTGTTCATCTGGCTGTGCATTTTCGTCTCGTGTGACGCTAATGCGGCCCGAGACACTGGACGACCTTGACGAGTAATGCGGGCTCGGGCAAAAGCGAGGCAAATCGTGGTGGTCATCGCCGCCTGCGTTTGCCAGCCGCCCTGGTGCAGTCGCTTGCAGCAGCGCCTTCTGAGTCAACCGTGGCGGTGGCGGACTCTCCGCGGCGGCGCGTGATGCGATTATCGGTGCGCTTGGTTGGCCATGCGGGATGCCAGCCGGACAGTGGTGGTGTTGGCAATAGAGCTCGTCGTGGTTGTGGACTTGCACGTGGTCGTCGTACTGCCGCGGCACGCGTGGACACAAATAACTGGAACAGCCGCCAGAATACAAATTCGATGGAGAGTGAGTCGCCGCAGACCCGCGAAGGTTGATGGTTTCATTGAACCGGTTCGCGATCGCGACATTCGCTGGATGGAGAGGCGAGGTATTGGGCACGCCTCGTCGGCCTGCTGTTTCTCGTCCTAAATACTTGGTGCGTTCTTTGAGCAAGTGCATTTCTTTCAAGATCTCACACATATCGGACCGTAATTCATCCATTTCGTCTCGCAGGCGCTTGTTTTCGGCCCCCTGCGATTGACGAAATTGGGTCATTTGGCGCGATAACAAATTCTGAAGACTGCGGCGGCAAACATCATTTTCTTGCAACAAATCTTGTTCCATCTTGGACATTTGAAGCCGCACGTGGTCCAGTTGACTGGAAAATCGCTCCATCCGCTGGAAAAACTCATTCTCAACCGCGGCGCGCCGTGGCTCCATTTCCGTGAGCTCATCTTTACAAATCGCCAATTCGTCTCGCAATTGGTGGATATCGGCTTCGGTCACGGCTTCCAAACTGAGCACGGCGCGCTGGCTCGAGTTGCTGCTCAGTGTGTCCAGTTTCGCAAGGATCGCATCAATTTGGCGCTTGTATTCGAGTCGAAACGACTGCACTTCATGCGCGGTCAAGTTGCCCGTGCGTTGCAGCTGGTCTACTTTACCAAGACACTCGGTCAAGTGGTGTAAACTTGCATGGACCGCGGTGAGATCTTGCCGCGAACATTCTTCATATTGTTTCTGCAACGCCTGCACTTCGCGCTCGACTCGCTCCGTGGAGCCAACTTTGTCAGCGATGTGGTCCATTTGGACGCCACGCGTCGTGAAACTGTCTTGAAGCGACTCGACTTGGACTTGAAGACGATCATGTTTCTGTGCGAGTGCCGCGACCTGCATAGTATTACCGGTATGGCCATGCGACAGCGCTGTTTCGCCACGTTTGCCATCAGAGTGGTGGGAGCCAGTATGCTTCTCTGTTCGGAACGCGCGTTTCTCTTTGTCCACTAGACCGAGTGCTTTCTCTGTGTTTGTCGTCTCGCCGCTGCCACGCTCGTCGTCGCTGTCGACGTGGAGTCGTTTGCGATGGCCGCCGCTGCTTCGCTCGCGTTGTATGGGGTCAATCTCAATGTGCAGCGCCGCGGGAGCGCTCTGAGAGCGCTCACTGATGGTCGCGGCCTTGATGGTGCTTCCACCGCTGTTGCCACTCGCATTCTGGTTCGTTGGCGTCGTCATATCCGTCCCTGTTGCCGGCATGAGCTCGTCAGAAATATTGTGGTTGGGTTCTCGCTGTGTCTTTGTTTGTTCATGTTCTTGATGCGTCCCACCAGCACTCTACGGTAAACCGGTTCAAAACCGGTACTTTTGTCTGGGTTCTTTCTTGACCCAAATGAACACTTGCACCACACCATACAAAAGCTAGGATACATGTGGTCCACACTATTTACCAATTTGCCTTGGAATTGTTCACATTCCATCAAAAAAACAAAAACCTGATAAAGCAAACTGGCGCATCGTGTGTATCTCTGTTCTGTGCACCATGGGGACAGTCCGCAACACGTCGATCTCGCAACACACATCGTCGCCGCCTGCCTCTTTCAAGAAAGGCGGCAAGCGCAAGGTTTCCAGTAGCAGTGGCGGCAGCAACGGCAACGGCAGCCACAACAACAACAACAAAGTCCGCAGGCCGCTCCAGTACTCTGATCCCGAGGACCTCAGTGTCGCCTACGCGCTCGCACAAGATATGCTGGATAAGAAACTCGCGTCTCGTGACAAATGGCAGGTTTGCACGCAACGCAGTACGTTTTTTGTTGGGTTGCTTTTTTGGGGCAGGTTTGTTCATGGACATGACGGGCTAAGTGGACGTTGGTAAATGTCAGATCTGTCCGAGATCCGATTGGAATGCATGAAAGGTGAGCTTCTTTATTCGCTTTCTTGAATATGGCGCTGTATCATATATAAACGCAGTGTACCTGTGTGTGTGTGTGTGTGTGTGTGTGTTAACAGTGCGTCGCGAGCTTGGTCGTCTGGAAGAAACGATTGATACCGTCCAGATGCAAGTCGAAGATGGGCTTTCCAAGTACGACCACGCGTATGACACGATCCAGCAGCTCACTAGCGACCAGCGCAAATGCGTGGACGAGATGCGTTTGCAGATGGAGACCTACACGGCCTCTGCACAGGACCACAAAGAAGTGACCCAGCAACAGCTCTTGAAACTGAACAAGAAATTTGACAAGCACCTGGAAGCGCAGCGCGTGATGGCCACGATGGTCGATGAAGAGACACTGATGACCCAGCTGTCGGGTCTTCAAGAGCGGTCGGAAAATGAAATCGCCACGGTCAGAGAAGAGATCACCAGCCAGTTTGAAGCCAAAATGCAGGTCGTGGTACAAGAAATGAGCCAAAAAATGGCGGCTCTTGAAGAAATCGTACACCGTAAAGAGCGGGATGATCTTGCCAGTGAACAACGCACGCAGGAAACCTCCCAACAGGTGCATGATGAAGTCAGTCTGCTGCAACGGCGCGTGATCGAATTGGAGCACAGGGAAAGCAGATTGACCTCTGAGAACGGGCAGCTCAAGGCCGCGTTTGATTCGTCACAGAAGCAGTTCGACAGTATTGAAGACCGCATGGAATACATGGCACGAGAGTTGGATCAAGTGATCCGCACGGGTGGCGCCATGGCGCCGTACCCATCACCACTCTCCATGGCGCCGCCACCACTGGCACCACCACTTCCACCGGTACCACTGCCAGTGAATCTTGGTCCGCTCGAGGAGAAGCTCCACTACGTGGCGCGCGATGTGGAGCGCATGGCGGACGACTACTTGCGCTGGAAATCGTATGCCGAGTCGGCCCACCAGCGGCTGCAGCAAGAGTTCACGGGGCGGCTTGATGACTCACGCGAGGCGATCTTCAAGACGTTGAATTACGACTCGCGCAAGCACGAGTTTGAAAACGGGCGACTCAAAGATGCGTGCTTTGACTTGCGCAGCGACGTGGCCAATTTACGGCAACAAATCGTGGAAACGCAAATGGAAATGCAAAAGAAATGGCAGGCGTTGGCAGAGACTCAGGCCGCTACCGCTGCCCAGCTCCACCACCAGTCTTGCCAGTCTCGCGCTCGCTCTCGTTCTCGCTCTCGGTCGCCTCCTTTCTCGAGTCGGCGACGCCAGTATGGTCGCGACCGCGCGCTGCTGCCGCCATCGACTTCGTCGGCGACGACGATGGTGCGGCAGCCGTATATGGATGCTGAGCAGCAATACTTTGGCGGCTCCTGGGCTGAGTCCGATCGCCAGCAGCGACAGACAAGAAGCCGCAGCCGCAGCCGAAGTCCTGAACGGTCGCCACCGCCAGTCTACACGACATCGGAGATGCTATACATCCCTTTGAATCGTCCGAACCGCGAGGAGGACCCATCGTCGTTGACTGGTGATCATCGACGGCAAAGCGAATCCTCGCAGCCAGAGGTGTCAGTTGACAGGGACCGACGACCGTCGTCGACGTCTGCGTCGGATACCACGTACCATACCGGGACTGCTGGTGGAGTCCGTGGTCGTGGTGGTGGTAGCGGCGGCGCTACCTCATCTCGCCGTCCACGACGCACGCATGAAGTGATTGTGATTGAAGACGATGACAACGACGAGGACGAAGAACAAAAAGAAAATGAACGCCACGGTGCTTCGGCTGCTGCGCCGCCGGTTGACCCGCCTCACATGGCGCCGCCTGATCGTGTGCTTGAAGAAGAAGATCGGCGCGTGGAACAGGCCGTTTCTCAACAAATGACGGAGCAGGCCTCCCTGCCATGCGACGTAGTATCCATGGCTACCAATACCAATGCAGCAGTCCCAGCAGAAGTGGTGGACATCTCGTCCAGTGCCAAGTCCCATCCAGCTACACCCACAGCAGCTACAGTGGAAGACCTCCGCGTCGGCTCGTTGCTGTACGTTTGCTTTGGTGGCGCGCCATCTCTGGAAATGGACTGGATTTCTATGTTTGCACCGCTGAAGCCCAGAGATTTGGTGGAGGCAGCTGAAATGCTGCAGTTTCAGTTGCGCCACCACCAAGTGTTTGCGTCGTACCCGCCGTTTTTGGCCCACTTTGTCGCCAAGGCCATGCGCGTGCGGCTGGAAAGCGCCAAGGATAAAGACAGCAGCAACAACAACTGTACCAGCGGTGACGCGTCACGACTCGATGGAAAAGACGTCGTGGCCGCGTTTGCAAAGTGTGTGGCGGACGTGCGAGTCGCGTGGAACCAGCAGCTTTGTGATTTTCTATCGGCTTCTGTGAACCAATTTCAAGAAGAAAATAATTTCCAGATTTCAATGGCGCCACGTCCATTTGCGTCGGCACCACGTCTGGATTTGTCGCATCTGGCCAAGTACCGTCCATGGGCCACTACCCAAAACCAGGCACTTGCCTACTTGTTGTCGAGGACATCCAAGAATCTCCAGAGCAAAACGAAATCGTGGCAAGGGCTTTGCTCTGCTGCTGCTGATGCCGATGATGTTATCTCTCCGAATGTGTTTGTCTTTTTTTGTTTGTTTGAGGTGGTGCATTTTGATCTACGATGGCTGCGTGGTCGTTTTTGTTTGACCAAATTTGGCCAGTCGGTTTTATGTGACTTGTGGCGCCAAGTGATCAACAAATTGCCGCCGTTTATGGATCTGGACTGCGCGTGGCTGGATGAGCAAAGCCGTGAACCCATGAAGATCCCATTTTTGGGGATCGCCCAAATGGTGTCCAGTATTTTGATTTCCCAATCCCAACTCGCACAAGAAGTTTCGCTGGAAACGATCCATGAAATCATTTCCAAAAGCATGAAAATGCTGGTGCTGGATTCGCTTTTGGTCATTGATGGAGAAAAATCCAAACAACGTGGACAGAAAGACTGGACGAATGATGATTCGAGAAATGCGAGGCTCATCACGATGGATGGATCCCAATCCATTGAACTGGAAATCCCCAATCTTCAGTGGATCCAAGTCGTGGATTTGTCTGGATTTCTGGATATCGTGCAGAATGTGGCACCAGCGTAAAACAAAAACAACAGAAAAAGCTTTTTTGTGTGTAATATATGTGTGTGTGTGTTTTACGGCATTGTATCATAACGAGGCGATTTTGGTGTCATACTACTGGAACTTGGAGAAAAAGAAGCCATAGGTTTTGTGTGGCTCTGTGACGATCGCAAAATCGCTTCTTCTTCAGGTTGAAACAAAGCGCTTTTCTCATTTCCATTTCCATCTTCGTCATCTTCGTCATCTGGATCATTTGGTTTACTGGATGCGTATTCCAGAATTCCAAAGCCAACCATGACCAGCACGGATCCAGCGATACATTCGGACGAAAAATGGGTCCCATGGAGAACCAAATCCAGAAATCCAGAAAGAGGAATCGTGAGCATGCACCCGACGCTTGTCTCCAATGGCGTCGTCCACGCGAGCGACAGCGGCATCGCGACATTGAACGCGACGGCCAAGAGCCCACTGAGACAAAGCAGCGCGAGCCCATCTGAGCTCATGGGCCAGCCCAGCGGCTCGTACAACGCGTCAAACGGTGTGTAGGCGAGCGCGAGACTTCCAGCGAGCCAAAGCGGCACAGTGAGAAGCCCCGAGAGCCCCGTGAGAATGAGCACGGTGGCGGTATCCGTGAGGTCGATGCCCAGCACGATCTTGAAGGCCACTTCGTAGCCAGCGTACAGCGCCGCCGAGAGCACGACCAACATTCCAGCGACCACGCTTTCGTTGGCAAGCGACGACAGCTGCAAGCGACTAGCTGTGTCTTGGTACATGAGGATCATCGTGACGCCAACAAACGCCGTGAGCACACCAAAGATTTTCCGCAACGAGACATGTTCATGCAAAAAGCAAATCGAAAAACAGTACACAAACAACGGCGAGCAGTTGAAAATCGCAGTGCCGGCGGCGACGCTCACACTGGTCAGTGCAGCGTACCACAAGTAATCGGCCACGCAGTAAAAAACACTGAGAAACGCCGCGATCCGCACCAGTTTGTCGAGAGGCAACACGCTGTGGCGCCGCAAAAGGCCAATGAGATCGTACCAAGCGGTCTCGTGCCGGTCATGGGGCGACCCAAAGAGCTTGAAGTAGAGGAAGACAAGCGGAAGAAGCACGACCTATATAAGGGGACATGAAGAGAGAGAAGGAAATGGTTGGAAATGGTTGAAGTTGTTGCATTTCCCCATTTCCCTCCGTACCGTTGCGGTGTGGTTGAAGCAAACGATGAAGAAGGGCTTGTTGAACTGGATTTTTTCCTGAAGAACCACAAAATTGGTCGCAAAAAATCCAGAAATGTCAGGATATCCAGATATCCAGCATCCAGTATCCAGCGAATGGCATCGCCTAGACGAACCTGTAAAACTTGGGATGCCTCTGCTTGGAGTACCCATGACCAGATGAGAGCTGTTCAGTGTGGGCACGATCATGAGTTTAGAATCGTATCTGTTGAGCTCGCGGTGTTTCGATGAGAAACGGGAGGATCGCGATGCGCGCACCTGTCAATGCCAGCAAGCCAGCCACCTTCACGCTCACTCGTGGTTGATGCAGCGACGGCAACAGCGCTGCCTCTGCGTCGATGTTCGACTTCCATGATGTCGGCGATACCATTGACGCTGGTTGCCCTCTTCTTCCTGGCGTACAATCAATGATGAATTGCGTCTGTCATGCGGTCACAAAGTGACACAAAGATGTGACTGGTCACATAAATTTGTGTTCACATCACCAGTATGGCTATTTTCGTAATTTGGACACTTTAGTGGGCCAGCGATGAGAAAGCTTTCAAAGGGAAACATGGAGCTGATCGAAGCAATGGAAGCAATGGATGGGTGTCCCAGTCCGACGTCAGCTGTGATCCCCACACAACATGCGCACGTCGACTTCTTTCTGCAACAAATCTATTACATCCATGAGAAGCTCAAGGGCCAGTGGGTGCGGCAACATCGCCCCGTGAAGCCACTCCGAGTACCGTTTGCGTGGGTCATGTCCAAGGTGCGATCGAAGATCTGTTGCCACATTGCTGGCTCGCACAGTACTGCATGATTCCTCACCAAAGAAAGCTCTTATGTATATGACGCAGACGTTGCGCTTATTGGAACAGTATCCGGATGGACTCACGGAGGCCGTGGTTCTCACGGAGCTGATGGCGCAGCTCCACCACCGTGAACGGCTCTCGCTCAAGCGCGCGCGCGTGCAAACGCTTGAAGAACTCCTGGAGGAAAACGACGAAGCAGTGGTCCCAGCGACCGTTCTGAACTACTCACAGCACTGTATTACCATCCAGTTGGGCATGGGTGACATCAGCAACTGCATCGAACCGGTACAACCACAAGCACGAGCACGCATGTTTGTCCACCAGCGGTTGCGCTCCTGCATGGCCGCGTTGGCGTCTCTTGGATCACAAGTAAATGAACCGTTTGCTGCTGGACGGCAACTGGTCTTTACAAATGCCAAGCTGCTGGAGAAGCCACAACAAAAAGTTGCTCATCCAAAACCCGATGCACCAGCAGCTGTTCTGTTACCAACCGCATACCTTGCGCTGATCCTCGCGCCGCAAGACCGCATTTTACACGCACAGGCACTGAGCTTTGGCAAAATGGACGTGCTGGCGAGCCAAGATGTCCACGTCAGTCAGCAGGCGTCCTCGTTACTGCAAGAGCTCGTGGTCAAGGCGCGTGTGGTCGATATCAGTGCGATTCGTCCATGCACGACGCCGTACCATATCCAACGGCAAGTGATCATGCTCGCCGATGAAGCCACTTCATCCCAGCAGCAACGCCAGCAGCATGGAGCGGCAGTGCGATCCCACGTGCTGATCTTGTGGGACGATCAAGTCGCGCTCAGCCGGTTGTTCCACGTGGGCGATACGCTCACGCTGCTCCACCCGTTTGTCCACGTTTGCTCACCAGATGACGCCGAAATGGTCTCGGTTTTTGAAGAATACTCGTCGCAGCAACGCTGTTCGTACTATTTGGAGTACGGAACAGCGACCACACTGTTCATCAGCCCACAGAAAAAGCCCCAGGGCACCGCCGTTGATGGCCGCGAGGTGTCTCACAAAAACGAACAACAATCGGCGGAACACCACCGAGATGTCGCTGTCGGTGCGGTGGGGAAAATTGGAATCGGCTTTTCGGTGTACGCGCAAGTCGCCAAGATCCACGTTTCCCATGGCATCCCCTTGCTAGCAGCGTATTTTTATTCCTATTACGATCCAAAGACCCAAGGCTCGCAAGTGTCACGGCCGTCGCTGGACCGCGCGGTCGTGTCCAAGTATTACCTTGTCGTGCTGGTCGAGCTGTACGACGCAGTCTCGAAGCAAATTTTGAGCGTCGAGCTCACGGGCGCGACGGCACTCGCAGCGCTTCCGCTTCGTGAAGGCCAGTGCGTGTACATTGAAGGGCTTGTCTCGGTGGATTTGCATGGCGACGCGGTGATCCAATCGCTTCGTGATGAAAAAGAACAACACAAATTGCTCACACAGACCCAAGATGACCGCGTGCGGTTTGCGTTCCCGAATCGAGCGTACGCGTCTCAAATCGTGGCGTTGAGTTCCGACTGGGAGAGTCTCTTTGGCCGCCAAAGCGACACATTCCAAGCCTCGAGGCTTTTCGTGATCAACGAAATTCCAGGCATGATCAAGACACGCCTTCCAAGGGACCGCGCCACTGAGGAAACCATGGCTACGGCGTTGGTGAAGAGGCCTGGTGGTGATGGTGATGTTGCTATCATGGCAGCACGGTTCACACTGGCAAGGATCGGCTGGATGATTTCAGAGCAAATGGACGCTGGCGTCCAGATGCAGCCACGGCAGTGGACCTGGGATGATACGTGCGAGCGCGGTTTCTCCACGATGCTTGCGCATAAAGCGTGTCGCCGCCCACTAGAAATGGCGGCTTCCCATGACCACACCAGCGCCGCAGCCGCCGCACTTCCTCGGTGGAAGTGTAGCTTTTGCAACGAGATTTTTGTTGGCATGGAGCCGACCATACAAACGTATTGTGATCTGCTTGTTCGCATCGATGATTGCAGCGTGCCTAATCTCCACATCCACGCGATTTGCCATGGCGATGCCGTGAGCGCAGTGCTGGGCGTACCGGCTGACTCGTTTTCCCAACTGAGCCTGCCGAACAAGCGCTCGGTGCTACGACAGGCCATTGGGAACGAATACAATGCCATTTTGTCTCGCTGCCTGGCTCGCCAAGTCGCGACCCGCGAGCCCGCAGGCAGCAGCAACCACTGGACAGTGACAGTGGACTTGCGCATTGACCAGCTGCAACCTGGGGACACTTTTGCCGCCACGCAGTCGCTTCTCGCGCAGCTACAAAAGCGTTTTCGCTAGAGCATGTTCCACCAGAGGTTTCCCTTCAGAAATCGATGATACCGTTGAGGTCACTGCAGTCGTCTGATCACATCAAAATCAAGCAGTCCTGGACTGTCAGTTAGTCCAGATCGAAGGCTCCAAGAACAAAAACAAGATCAAGACAAATGGTGAAAGAAGAAACGAAAAAGAAACGGGAGGGTGAACCAATGGAGAACGTAGTCAAGCTATGGTGTGGTGTGTATGGCAAAAAAACAGTTTTCTCGGTCGATATCGAGCGAAATGGGGACGTCGAAGCGCTGCAGAAGGCCGTCGCGGAGGCCATGCGCACCAAGCACGACACTGTTCCACCCAGACTGTTGACGCTCTGCTTGGCGAAGAAGAAGACGAAGCAGACGGAGGAGCAGGAGGATAACGGCAGCGGTGATGTGTGGTTAAAGCATGACCACAGTGTCGATGGCTTGTTGGGGGGAGGAAAAATCGACAGTTCGTTTCCAAAGATGCGCTCTTCGTGGAAGCTCACGAGGCCAGAGTTGTTTGGACTGGATTTCCAGCCTGGACAAAAAGGAATCCATGTTTTGGTCAAACTGCCCGCGATAGAGTCTCGTCCAAGGATGACAACGGGTTTGCTGGATGATGGATGGACAACGATGTGGTTGAACGAGTTCCACAACCACCAACTTGCACCACAGGAGCTACCTCGTGCGGATGAACTCACAAACTTTCTTCGTCAAGAACTACCTGAGAAAATCGCGCTCCCCCAGGACTTGTACGACGCGTGGGTGGCCAAAATGGGCGTCCCCTCTTCTTCTGCTGGTGAGCTGATGGCCAAGTTGTTTTGCATCGACGACGCCAAGCCCTTGTGGGATTTCGTGGCCCAGATTGGGAGCCGCCTGGTGTATGCTCCTTGTCCCGATGCCGATGACAGCGCCAAGTCGTTTCTCTCGCTTTATGACGACTTGATCCGCAACGTGTTGAACTTTGTATTGTCCAGCGGCAAAAGCAAGCGATTTGATCCATTCGTCACTTCGATAGGACGACTTTCCCATCGTCCGGACTACGTTTTCATGGTGGATGATGTGTGTGTCTTTTATGGCAAAGAAAAGGACCCTGAACATGGAGACAAAATGATACAAGTGATGGAGCAAGTGGAGACGCAGTTTGTGTGGAGCGACGGGGACGCTGTGCCGTATTTGTTTGGATATACCGCCGTGGGCTTTGATCTGAGACTGTACGCTCTCACTTGTGTGGCTGGTGATGGTGATGATGGCCAGCATCACGTGGATGCGCTGGAGCTGGCGGCATACGATCTTCAAGATGTGGGTGACCGTTTGAAGTTGCTGCACGCCGTGTTGAACATGGCGCGCACCTTCAAGAGCCTTGCCACGGGATCCCCACAAACCACTCGAGATGGATACCAGACGCTGATAGGGGACCATGGGATCAAAGTCTTTCTCGAACCTGCTCGTGTCATCAAGTGGTTTCCAGAGGCACTGTTCCAAGACGCACAACGCCATGTGGAGACAGTGTACAAAATGTTGACAGCCCACAGAGTGGCGCACGTAGACCGTCTCGTTTATGTCGACACGCGTACGAACCAAATTGTCTTCGAGCCACGTGGACGCCAAGATACAAAGCCAGAAACACTTGGTGAGTTGTTCCAGGCACTGAAGAATGTGCTGGAAGCGCTGGTGAAAGTGCATGCCGCTTCATGGATGCATCGCGATATTCGAGGGCCCAATGTCATCAAGACGCGTGGTGATGACGCCAACAACGCGTGGTTTTTGGTCGACTTTATGGACGCGACACCGAGTCCCCAGGCATCGCCAAGTGGCCAACATCTGAGTCGTGGCGACCACGCACCGGAGATTTTTCTTGGCCATGGTAGCCACACGACAGCGGTGGATATATGGTCGGTTGGGTGGTTAATTCAAACTGCCTGTCGGAATGGAATCATCAGTTGGTACGACACAGACAAAGGACGAGAACGGACCCAGTTCCTGGAGTTGTTGATGCATGGAGATCTATCGAAAAGACCGACTGCAGTGGATGCACTTGGTCGACTCTGCCAGCTGGAACAAGAATTTATGAATGCCCACAAGAAACTTAAAGCGCGGAAGGCGGCCGATTCCACAACAGAGAGAAAGCAAAGAAAAATGTAGTCAAGGTTGTGCTTTTGCAGCCTTTGAAGCGCCAACACCACGCTCGAATCTAATAACCCATCCCATTTTGCCTTTCAAGTGGCTACATTCCGACCGACCAGAGGACAATATCAATTGTGACGGCCGGCTGAGAGACAGTTCACTATTTTTCACAGTACCTCGCAATAAGGACTTACTGCCTGATTCAGACTACAGTACCGAAGTTTGCCTGAATAGAAGTCGAGGCTCGTCTCTTCCAAAAAGTGTGTGTGTGTGTGTGAGTGCGGAAAAGAAAGGAGAAACCCAACAAGTCGTACAAGACGGCAATTGACCTCTCTTCCCCCCGACTATTCTCTATATTCTATCGGCCGTAGAGATGGAAGGAGAAACCGACCGCGCGTCGCGTCAACAAGATGCGCTTCGCAAGATCCTGCTGCGTCAGAAGCTGCGTCTGTGGGCGTCTAAAGCCCACCAAGAGCGTGCCGACCTCGCCGAAGAGTTGGTTCAATTGTTCACCTCGTCAGCTCTTTCCTCGTCTTCCTCTTCTTCCTCCTCGTCCGTCGCTGCGAATGGGACAACAACGACCACCACCAACGGTGAGGCTTCTTTGGTCGCGCGTCCTATCACGCGCCGTCCCGGTGTCGAAGAAGTGCGTAACTGCGTGCTTTCGGCTGCGTACCCGTGTATCCCTCCTTCTTGCGAGTCGCTTCGAGGCGAAGTCTGGCAGGTTCTACTGAACGTGTACAAGCGCAACCAACATGGCGCGGCCGCCCAAGAATTCGAGCGCATGATCGCACGGCTCAGTAAGCTGCCACGCGACCCGTTGCTCGTGGAAGAGTGTGACACGGTGAGTCGCTTGTTATGTGCCGACAATGAAGACGACGGCAACGATGCCGCGCGCGCGCAAATTCAAAGCGATTTGGAGATTCTGCTCGTGTGGTTCTTGACGACCAAATCGGTCGAGTACGAGCGCGGCATGGCGCGCGTCGTGGGTGTTTTTTTCTCGTTGCACTTGCCGTTGCCGACCGTCTACGACTGCTTTTACCAATTTTGTGCGACTTTCTTGCCGCATTTTGTCAACAACAACTCTTCCTTTGATGTGACCTCGATGACAAGCGGCATGGCCAAGCTTTCCGGTGCAAGCGCAAGTGAATCTGACTCGGATCTGTACAGCAGAACGCAGCACGAAACCTCCTCATCCCATGATGGAGACACAAGCGCTGCTGACCCGAACGCGCAACGACTGCAGCGCAAACGACGAGAACGCCAACAACTCGTGGAGCAATTGTTGTCGTACCACAACCCACAACTTGCTCATTTCTTGAACCAATGGTGTCCAAATGGATGGAGCGAGCCGGGTGATTTGATCCCGGAAGAATTGTTTTTGGACGACACGTACAATGTGATTTCTCCAAAATCCTTTGTCCATATCATGGACCAGTATTTGCTCACAGGAGATTTGATGTTTGGCGTGTTTGTCATCGTCGCGACGTTGATTGGTGCTCAAGATCGGCTCACAACTCTTCACTCGCGCGAAGAAGTCGCCAAGCAAGTCAAATTGGAGTTTGCTACAGCGATCCATGATGGCGACCGCATGCAGTTTGTGTGTATGCTGGCATCTCGGCTGCGTGGCCGCACACCGACAAGCTACAAGATCGCGCAGCTTGACGCCAAGGACTCGTTCTGTGCATCCCGCCAGGCGATGGAGATCGCCTTCAACGAGACGTCGCTTGCCAAGACTGCTTCCAGCCAGGCCAAGGCGGATGTCGACATGAGCCAGTGGCAAAAGCGAGAGTCCCGGTCGTTTGCTGGCAAGATTTTCTGGTACCATACACCAACGGGGCGTACCCAGTGGGAACATCCAGCGGAGAATTCCGACCCCGCGCCGGCTTTGTTTGCACTACCCATTGGTGTGGAAGAAGTCGCGGGCCAAGTCATGGGCGAGAAACGGTTCTCAGCGACCAACGATGGCTCAGTGGGGCTTCGATTCTTTGTGGTGGACTGCCGTGGTCTCCGCAGCTCGGAGGACTTGAAAAGTGGGAAGATCCCTGCTGCGTACACACTTGATCCGTGCGTGTTTGACTCCCCTGAGCTCATTGAGAGAAGCATGGCCGCACTGGACGCCATGAAGTCACAAGTCCATATCGTTTTGGTTGGCGACGGCGTCGGTGTGCCCCCTGAACTGATCAAGAGCGAGGAGCTGAAGACCACTGTTCGTGATGCCGTGAGACATGATGCGGACTGCATGAACCGCGCCGCGTTGTTTTTCCAAAAGCGAGGCTTCCGTTTCATCAGCTGTTTGGATGGAGGTTACTCGTCGTGGCATGCGTTTATGAGAGACGACCCGGCATGTTCTCCTCACGAATTGCTTTGCCATGTGGAAGATGAATGCCATCACTGTCGGTATGACACCATCGTTCGCACGGGTGAAGATCCTCGCCAGCAGAAAAAGAAAGCACAGGCCAAGACCCGTCGAAAGAAGAGTGCAATGCCCACGACCACGACGATGCTCGTGAATGGCGGCGAAGGCGACGCCAGCATCGTGTCCACAAATGAAGCCGCGGTGCAAAACCCACGTCCGCCAGGGCGCCGCTCCTTGACGACATCGTTGTCGTTGACGCGAACGTCGATCACCAACATGAACACATCGATCTCAAGTATGCGCAGCAAGCTGTCCATGCCCAAGCTTGGCGGCTGGCGTCGCTCGAATTCAGCGACCAGTAGCAACCAGAACGACTCGTCTTCGGAGACCGCGACGGCAGAAGATGGCGGCAGCGACCGCGGCTCGTTGACAAACGATGAGACGGAATCGCACCGCATCTTGGAAGAGTCTGTCGATGGTGAACAAGAGGGAGAAGGAGAAGCCACACAAACTGTTGCTGCTGCTGCAGCTGGTGGCAGTAGTTCTCCTTCGTCACCCAAGAAAGAGCCAAAGAATTTTGTGGGCGTGTTTACGATAGATTACAGCGACGACGAAGAAGACGAAGAGTTTAGTGCCGAGAACGCCACCAAGTCGATTGCGGCTGTGAATGGAGTCGCCTCAGCGGCTTCTCTTCCCAGTGCGGCAGCCCCCATGGTGGCGGCGACCCAGTCAGCGTGAAAATGAAAACAAGTTTTGGCGAAATATGTGTAAACGTAGTCAACCGTGAATAACGCCTTTGATTTTTTTTTTTTCTCTTTTTTTTTTTTTTTTGTTGGGGCACTTTTGGATGGATCTTTTCATGGATACTGTATACTGATGGGTTAGCTTGGAATGGAGTGGTTGACGCTGTTTGTTTGTGGGAAGACATGAACAAGGAATGGTTCAGGTATCATTTGCTAGTACTTCGAAGTATATTGCATTACAGGTACGATGGAATAATCCATTATCGAAAACTTCTACATGTATTCTTTGGCCCGTTCAACACAAACAAATGCGTACCAATGCGCTTTTTCGTTGGGGAGCTCTAGAAAATCGTCGGACACAAACTCAGTTGTTCCTTTTCCGCACTTTTAGGCGCCAATTGGCGATTGCACGGCCTCGGCGATCTCGCGACCAGCGTACTGGATCATCGCTGTGGTGGAGCGCGCAATGTGGGGGCCGTTGCCCAGTGCCTTGACATTCGAGCCTGTGGAGGTCGCGGCCTTTGGCATATCGGTGAACCCGAGCCCACACGAGCTCGCGGCGTCTGGCACTTTTGCTGGGAACTCTTGCGCTTCGTTGAGGAACGCACTGGATTGTTCGGCAAGTTCTGGCACTGAGGTCGCGGCTTGTTCCACATTGTCCAATAAATCCACCAGTGCATCACGGAACTGTTTTGCGGGCTTGGAAAGTTTGTCCAGTTTTTTCAAGTTGAGTTCGCGGTCCCCAGCAAACAACTTGACGGTTCCTTTGTCGTCGGTCTTGACATTAAGCGCGCTCACATCTTCACACTTGGACAATTCTTTGAGGAAAACCTTGACGCTCTTGGACAAGCTGGTCATATGCGACAACAACGCCATTTGCTTGCGCAGCGAGAACAACGTGATGTTGACATCACGCACCAGCGCATCTTGTGCTCCCTTGGTGGCGATGAGCAAGCGCCCTCGCTTGGCAATGAACCGCGACGGTGATCCAGCATCATTCGTTGGCGTGTCGATCGACTCGTTGAGTTTCTCCACCGCGTGTTGGGTCTTTTCGTACGCCTCGCGAAGCTCTGGCGATGCGCTGAGTTTTTTTTCAATTTGGGATGCATCCAAAATTTCTTCCCGCTCTTTGTCATCAAATTTCCAGAATTCCAAATCCAGACGTCCAGAGTTGGCGGCCACGAGAAGACGCAATTGGGTTTCGCCTTGCATGGCCGCGGCGGCTTGCTTGAGGTTTTCGTCACTGAGGTAGATGCCATTGTGGATCTCGACCATTTCGTTTAGTGGCGCGCTTGCGCGTTCAAAGAAATCATCAAAATCTGGAATCTTGGTGATTTTCATTTCCACTTCATCCAGTTCTTGGTCTTCTGGATCGCGCGCCACGGAGACTTGCTTGCCGATCGAACCGCCGCTGCAGACTTGGCCCATAGTTGTTGGTTTGAGGAGGTGTTGTGTCGTTGCTTGAAGGTTAGTCTTGCGCTTGGCAAGGAGGATTGTAGAATGCGTTCATGTCAGGGCTCCCAAAATCCAGAGACACAAAGGGAGCAGGGGGTGTTCTGGATAGACTCTCCCCTCTTGCCGACTTTGGTGGTTGTCATCACCGCGTGGCACGACCAGACTCGTGTCGCACGATCTGGAGTTGGATCCAGAACGGGAGAGCTGGTCTGGGAGGGTCAACGCCATCGTATGTTTTCAATAGAAAAAAAAAAAAAATCGATGTTTGCCCACCCATATGCACAGTGTTGGTCATTCTGGTCTGGCACTGGCACCCGCGATTGGCAAGGTGCACTATCGCAAGCTGTGAGTTCAGCAACGGATGCCTTGCGTCCTCAAATATTACTTGGAGTTCAGAGAACTTGCTGATGTACCCATCGATCGAAGATCCATCCGCCGTTTTCGCGACCCAATGACGGTTTACGACCGTGAGAGGAGGCAGAGAGCAACAACGTCAGTCACGAATTACCAACATTCCGCTTCCCCCGAGATGTAGCTCTCAGCTAGCCGCTGAGAGAACAGGCCCAGTCCAGAATGGGAATGAGAAATCCAGAGCCAACAAGACAGCGCGGCTCAACGACACATACTGTACGGTGCTGTAGGTTGCAGATCCGTTCATGTTCATGTTCTTCGAAACACGCACCACCAATCCAACACCAGTGAACATCGGCCGCCGATACACGTCCACGAATGAAACCGAGGTTTGTGTACCATGCTGAATGGAACGGTGAGTGATGGTCCTGGAAAGAGAGTGGTACTGTATGGTGGAACGCATGTGGCTGGTGACTGCTGTTTATGACTCACCACAAACTTGTGACTCATGGGAACCCCAGAGTTGTGACGACGGTCGTCACAAGCCGTTGCACATACTCGTTGTTGTTGCTGCATTAGCTTTTGCCTGGCAAGGCGTCATGACCAGCTGCAGACCAGCGACCAGAATGTGCCTGGTCACAAATAAGCATGTTGCAAAATCCCACATCGTCATAATTGAACACTGCTTTGTTTTCTATGCCATGGGTGTTCTTGTTGTGCGTGCCATCATTGGGCTGGACGGTCTGGAATTGGTCGGTGATGATGATGTTGATGATGATGCCCCTTGCCGTCGCTGTCCACTCGTTAGTGTGGACGGTGACGACGACCCACTGGACGCTCCATTGACGTTGCTCCGGCTCAACCGCACACTGAGGTAACTGGGTTTGCGTGTGATTTCGACTCCTTGTGGACGCTTCTTTCGTTGTCTTGTCGTTGGAAGCTTGACGTTCAATCGCACGAGCCATCGCCGCTGGACATGGAGTTTCATTGCGACTTTCTGGAGAATCCAGAGCCAAAAAGAAAGAAAAAGAAAAAAAAGTCAGACAGCTGACTCGCAGGAAATTTACAAACCTCCAACAACAGCACCATGGATTATTGGTGTTGGTACGTACATATATCCGTAGATACATGCGCTCTTCATGCCATCCAGAGCTTTTAAACTCTTGATGCATCCGCGTCTGATGATGCTCAAAGAGACAGCGCAAATAGTTTGTGTGCACGATATCTGCAGTTCGACTTGGCAGTGTGAACTGCAAGGGCTTGCCAGAGCGTCGAAGTGCCTCACAATTCTTTTCAAACTTGAGGGTTCCGACACGCTCTCTTGCTTGGATCCCTCTACAAAAAACAAGATCCAAAAAAATAAAAAAGTATCCAGTCCATCAGCTCTGGATATGCAGTATCCAGTAGAAACTGATGTTTTCCGTTAGCAGAATAACAAATAAAACTGGATCATACCGTATGAGACTTTGAATTTGGACCACTGCTTGGCTTTGGAGCTTGGCGACAACCGTCAAGATCTTGGCTCGTAATCGAAACCCTCGGAACACTCCCTGTGTTTACAAGAACAAGAACAAGAACAAAAACAAATCGTCCGATTGTGCATAAAACGGACGCCAAACAACACCAATAAAACGACGGGGTAAACGTACCTGGATCTTGACGACCGCACGCAAGTAAACTTCATCATAATGCCTCGCTAGAAGATGAGCAAACGCGATCCGTGTGAGGTACCTCTTGACGATCGATTGGATCAGCGTCGCTGCGCGGTGCATCTCGTCCATTTTGGCTTGAAAATCGCGTTTCTTGCCAGCGCGGGACTGGATATCTTTGCGCCACGGAGATGTCGCCGTTGCTGTTGTTACGGACCCTGGCCGCACGGCCTCGTCGTTGTCGTTGACTGTGCTTGGCGGTGCATTGGACGTGGATACACGCTTCAGTGTGTCCCCCATATCGGAGAGCTACATTATACCAAGGTACAGCCGTACGGGCAAGGATGAGAACGTAGCGTACAGTACAATAAGTATACAAGCAGAAAGTCCAACCACTTACATCCAGTCGCAAGGACGACACCGTGTTGAGTCGCTGTCGGATCTCGTACGTGACCACGCGAGGCCGTGCTCGAAACCCTCTGTAGCAAGCCTGGATCTTGGTCGCTGCCCAATTGTCCAGTTTCGTTTTTTCTTGCCGTTCTTTGTGTAATTGTGTCATAAACTTGTCCCGTTCGTCCATGAGCTCTTGGTTCAAGCGATGGATTGGGATAGGAAGCGCTGGCAGATGACGGCGAAACGACGGCAATTGCGCTTGGTACTTGCCGTCTTTCTTCTTGACTTTCTTTGGGTTGCACGGCTGCGCGTACACATGCATTGGCGGAGGAGGCGCCGCGCCCCCACCACCACCATTTGCTTGCGGCGCTCGTTCTTGCTGGTTGGACGAAGAGCTTTGCGAGGTCTTGCTGCTGCGCCTTCGAGTGGATGTATCGATTGGCCGCGAGGTGATGATCGTCGACATGACGTTGGAGCACGTGAGCTGCGTCGTGAAGATGTACGACATCCGTTTGCCTTCCAAGCCTTCAAAGCACCGTGTGCGCCTCGTAATCGCCATCGATCGGTCCTCTGGCGACAGCTCCTCTTCTTGTGCGTCTTCTTCTTGTGCGGTTGTCTCTTCATCGTGTTCTTCCTCCTCTTCTTCCGCCACCAACTCGATGTTGTTCAGCAGCGCAGCCATGGCTTTTCGCTCTTCGTATACTCAGATGTGGAAGGCTACTTTTTCACGTCACTTTCATCAAATAGGCTCGCGCGGGTCGCGACCGCCAAACGGTTTTGGGGTTGCCAAAAAGTCGGGTCGATCAAAATTGGACCCCTCCGATTGGTCAAAATAAGGTATCTTGAATATTTAGGATTGGTTGAAATACGGTATCGCGCCTCTTCAAGATCGAGCGGATCATCCATCAGCAGTGCATATGCGTCGCCACTAAGCCGCTCTTGCTCTTCTTCCCTGGACGAACTACAGCGGATCCATACCATGTATAAGCTAGCAGCCATGGGCGACAACCAGGTGGAGACAAAAGAGGACTGGCTGCGGCTTCAGGAGCAGACCCGCCACGACCGGATCGTGACGGTCAACCAAGGGCTCACACTCACCCCGAGTCTCTACTTTGGCACGCGGCGCTGCACTTACAGCGACGTCATGAGCGTCATCACGACGGCCACACCGCTCCAGCCACCGGCGCCACCACCACCACCGCCAGACGGCTCTCATCAAAAGGCAACCATTTCCTCGACCAAGAAGTCGCTGATTTCCAAGACCAATGGCACACAGTGGGTGCCAAACAATCTCAAGAAACAACCAAAGCCAAAATGCACAGAGGAAGAGCAGCTGCCATTCCCACAGAGCAACATGCCACGCGATAACGGCTACGTCCACGCGCCTCTAGAAGGCGATACGGAGCGCACCAAAAGGTTCCTTGCGCGCCAGTGCTTCGCGCTGTCCCAAGAGCGCGCGATGTTCATGGCCACGCTCCACCACAAGCGGCGGCAGCGGTTTCTTCTGGAACACCACGCCGCGTTGGTCATCCAGCGGGTCTACCGTGGGTTTTTGCTGCGCCGTCGGTTCATGAGCATCAAGCAAAAGCTTCGTGTGCGGAAACGGATCCGCATCAACTTGGTCAAGGTCACCAAGGGAACAGCGATCATCACAGGCGAAAAGGACAGGAAAGCACGGATCCTGGCCGCACGCAATGACGCGGCTCGCAAAATCCAGTTTTGTTTCAAAAGGTCGCAAGCAAGGCGCCTCTTACAACGCGAGCGGATCTTGCGTACCCATGAATTGCGCCACAAAAAGGTGATGGCGATCCAGCGGATGTGGCGCAAGTGCGTCGCCAAGAGCGTCACAAGAAAGCTTCGCGCTCGTCAGCAAGCCCAATTAAAGCGACAGCTCGCTTGTGTGGTCTCAAGGCTCTACCAAGGCTACCAGGCTCGCCAACGTGTGCGGCGGATACGATTGCGCCTGCAAGTATATGCGAGCCAAAGAATCCAGAATTTCGTCCAGAGATTCCATGCACGCAAGGCGCTTGCGAGCGAGCGCAAGCGCCAGGATGAGGACACGCGCCACCGCGCTGCCATCCGCATCCAGCGGATCGTACGTGGTGGATGTGCTCGTCGAAGAGTGATGTTCATGCGACATGAGGAAGACAGTGCGATTCGAGTCGCGTGTGTACTTTCCATGCAGCGAGTCGCGCGTGGCTTTTTGGCGAGACGCAAGATGCGGTACTTCCAGGTCTTCCATACCCACAGCATCGCCTGGAAGCTCGCACTGGATCTCACACGCATCGTGCGTGGGTTTCTAGCCAGGCAGCAAGTGAAAGCGCGGCAAATGGACCAAGAAATCGATCTCTTGGTGCAAACCAAGCGTGGAAATACCTCAACCGTGATCGATTTGCTGGACGGGTACGGACTCGTGGAGGAACCAGTCGAAATGACTTGTCTGAACTATGGAAGCCAAAACAATATGCTCCACTTGGCGGCCACGTTTGGACGCATGGAGATTCTCACGCATGTGTTGCCAAAGTTTTTGACGGATGCGCCTGAGATGATTTATGCAGTGAACGGCAAAGGAGAGACGCCACTGAAGTTGGCGATTTGCCATGGCCACGAACAACTCGCGTCGTTTCTATTGACCAAGACAGCCGACCTGTTTATGGAGGCCGCTGGATCAGGCAAGACCCACGGCCATGGCCAAGGCCAGCGAGAACGGAGTCTGATTCTGGACGCCGCCAAGCACGGCATGGGCGCCATTGTGAGCAAGCTGACGGTTTTGTTTCCTCAGTTGTTTGACGGTAAAGAACAAGACACATGGTCCAGGCGCACGATCTTGCATGAAGCGCTTCTGCTGCCTCGGGACCGATACGAAGACAGTGAGACTTGCGCTCGTAATGCGCAGCTGATCCTTACGACGCTGCATGGCATCCTCACACAGCTGTCTGTGGAAATCAATGCGCAAGATCTTGTGGGCTTTACGCCTCTCCATTGTGCTGCGATGCAGGGCAATTTGAAAGCCGTCAAGTTGTTGTTAGAGTACGGCGCTGATATCAATGTGTGTGATAAAGAAGGCCGCAAGGCCTGGAGCATTGCGCTTTTGTATCGCCATGATGCGTGCTTTTTAGAGATCCGACGCAAAGGTATCATTGAGGCTTCCGGTCGCAAAGGGTCAACAGGCCTTGAAAGCGAGGATGCCGAGGCCACGACCGCCATGACCAAGGCGCTGGCCGATGCCGAGGCCAAGAGCCGCCACCATGCGTTTGATCTCCATCCACACTTGGCAGCCGACCTCATCCAGGCAGCAGCAACAACAACTACTGGAAATCTGGACCGTGTCAAATTCCTTCTGGAAGAGTTGTATGCTTCAAGCAACGCGTGTGATCCAAGCGCTGAAAGAGACGGTGACTCGCTGCTCATGGTAGCGTTACGTGAAAAGAATCTCCCACTTGTACGGTATCTTGCTACAAACTATGGAGAGGAAATCGATACATCCTATGTGAACAGAGCCGGGCGGTCGGTCATGGACTTGGCGTTGCAGAGTCCCGTGCTCATGAAGCTTTTGGTCCATGGTGGCCATGTCAATCCGTGTCGCCCACTGGATAGCGGCAAACACCATCGAACATCCACACATGAAGCAGTGCGACGAGGCTACAACCTGAGGGATTGGCTCTGTGGGTCCACGTTGATGGCCAGTATGTTTGTGCCACTTGTGGACGACCTGGGACGGACGCCTCTCCATGATGCGGGCGCCTTTGCCAACGTCGCGTCCGCGAAACTTCTCATCAACGCCGGACTTCGTGTGGACCACGCGGATATCGACCAGAAACGCACGCCACTCCATGAAGCCTGTCGCAGTGGGGACGTCACGATCGTACGCAAGATGGTCACGACCTGTCCACAGGCTCTGTGGCTGCGCGACGCGGCCAACCAACTGCCAATGCTGGATGCCTCGTATTCGGGCAACAACGAGTGTTTACAACTGGTGGTTGAGTTTATGAAGCAAAGGCCACGCGAAGGCGGAGAAAAGGAAGAAAACGAAAAAGGCGGAGAAGCGTTTGCCGCGTTCCAAGGTTTTTTACTGGGCAGCACGCACAGCCCAGACGAGCGACCAGGGGCTGAGGATGATGGGACAGGTACGGGACTCTAGTGGTTACAGTTAGATGTAGTTGGTCACGAACACTCATATTTTGGTTCCTCTACGTATTAGAGCTTGGCACAATTTTGCAGCACGCACTTGAACTTCAACGGTAGCAAGTCACGAGCAGCATGAGCAGGGGCAGGCTACTGTAGGCTACTCACTGTACATGGCAGTTGAAGAGGAATGAAAAAACGACGACCTCTCTTGATCCTCCCCATTCACCAATTTGTTGGCCGCGCAACGCAAGGCAGCTCAAAGCCAAGTCAAGTAGTCAAGCGAAGACCAAGAAGAACAAGAAGCAAAGCCCAGCAGCCGGACGATCATGAAGCTCAGTGTGTTGGCCCTCGCGTCCACGGCGGCAGCGTTTGCTTTGGTGGCTCAGCCGATTGCTGCGCAGATGGGCATGGGCGGCATGATGGGTGATGATATGGGCATGGGCGGCGGCATGATGGGCGGCGACATGGGCATGATGGGCGGTGGCATGATGGGCGGCGGCATGATGGG
>JAADWJ010000120.1:0-47728 GCA_023336165.1 Pythium monospermum
AAGCCACACCAAGTCAAGCACCAAATCAACCACAAGCACGACCACGCGTTCGCGAGGCACACCGCCGTTACGCAATAGAAAATGAATGAGAGGGCTTGAGAAACAGTTGAGCGGGATGAGCAAACCGTAGGTCAAGTTGAGTACAGCGTTGTATGTCATGAGACTGCATCTGTACGCCTGGACGGACTGCATGGCGATCTCTACGGCCTCACGGGTGAGTGTCGCGACATCAAAGAAAACACTGTGTACCCCCCAGTACCGACCCGGGATCGAAATGGTGGAAGCCACAACATCGTAAGCTCTGCGGGCAGTGCGAATGACCGTACTCAGAGCGTTCTCTTGTTTCAAGACTGGGTGGCTCGTTTGTTCTGTCGTCGCGCTTTTCGATCCAAATGGATGGTCATAAAGTATTCGTACCAGCGAAAATAGGTAAAGCAAAGCAAGTGCTTGGAACGCCTTGATGACGACGGCGTTGACGGGCAGCAAGCGGAACGTGGTCACAAAATACCCAAATGCTGGCTGTGCGTACGTGACGCTGTAGAGGTAGACTTGAAGGACGAGGTAGAGAGCCACGAAACTGTAAACAGCGACAATGCCAAGCCACACGAACCGATACGCGCATGCGCTGACGATGAAATACAGAGGCTTGGTGGCCAGCGGCGGCAATGGCGGCTCATCGAGTCTTGTGGACGCTACTGGTCGAATAGAGGACGCCGTCATCTGTGCTGATGCACGTGTGTGTGTGTGTGTGTGTGTGTGTGGTTTTTCCGATAGTCGTCGACCTGACGTGTTTTTCTTTTTTATTCTCGTGCTGCCGCCCCGAAAGGAATGGTGCCAGGAATACACATCAAGTTAGCTGCAGAGCCACTCGCAAAGTATGCAATTTCTTCTTTCTTTTTAGCCGTATTAGCTTCATATGAGGGTTGAGTTGATGGTGGGGCTAATAATATCACACTGGTGGAATCTACTGCATTATGGTGTTGTCATGGGAGGAGCTGATCCAATCCCTGCTCTGGTGGCCACCGCGAAGATTCGCTGGCTCTACACACCCGTTTGCAAACACACGGTCTCCGTGATTTTTGAGAAGAGTGTCGACAAGCTTATTGCAGGAAGCTCTTTGCGGGAAATCAGGACGGCAGAGCCCTGCCTATTGCAGTAACGTATCACTAAACTACATTTTTTCAGATTCCTAAACACCGACATATATTTGGGGTTTTTAATTCCGTGGTTTATGCTGTATTCAACATTTTTTTTTGGTTTTTTTTACACCGAGCTCAAAAGCGACTTGAGAATATGGTGGACCAATGTGTACTGCGAATCACGGGCCTCTTCGGCGACCAAGTCCAGACTGGCCTGCAGTTCTTGAAGCACACTGCCCACAAACCCAACGATCGACGCATCCCGTGGGTTCAACACCAGCAGCGCCTCTCGCAGCCACGTGATTTTGACCGGAAGCGCATGCAACAAGTCCGCACCGAGCTGCTGCACGAGACACAGCACGATCATCTGCGACAACTGCGGCGGCCGCGCACTGAGCACGTCGCGCGCGTCACACTGCTCACACGCAAACGCCACAAGACCGACATTCTGTGCACCCAGAGCCTACACACAACAATAAAGAAACCATGAGTTTGATACAGAGATCAAGGCATCCCTGCCCTGTATGCAAAACCATAGCTGACGACACACGTACATATTTGAAGGCTTCTTCGTAGTCGTGGCTTGCGAGCAGCGTCACCACTTGCGATTTCTGGGCGGCTAGCTGGCGTTCTTCCGCACTCACGACATCCTCGACCACGGCGTCGCCCACCACGTGGCCATGATTGCCATTTCCATACGCATTTGGACCAGCATTTGCCTGCAATTGGTCCACTTTCCGCGACAAGCCATCCACCAAAGTGACCAACTGCGCCAGTTGCGCTGCCATCTCACTTTCCGCGCGGCCCGACGCTGCTGTCGCAGTCGCTCCTTTCAAGACATGGTCGTGGATTTGTTCAAACATTTTCTGGGTCGCAGCTTGGAACGACGGGATGATGATATCACGGAAACATTCACGGAACGATTCACGGACAGGCGTGCGCACTTCCTCGACCACACGGTCCACCATCTCCGAGACACAGTTGTCCATTTGGTCGGGCAGTGTCGACGCCAGCGACGCCTGGATCTTGGCTTCCATCTCCGGCACGACTTTGTCCGAGATCACACGCTCAAAACTGGCTTGCACGGGCTTCATGAAATTGTTTTCCATGGTGTGGAGCACGATGCGTCCCATCGCCGGCACGAGAATATTTTGAATTTGCTTTTGGATAGTTTTTTCAACTTGCAATGACGATTGCAATGCAATTTGGCTGCTGAAGCTGACCATGAGTTTCTGCATGGCCTCTTTGTTGCGCTCGTCGCGTTGCACTTGGTTGGCTTCCATGCGGCGCAAGTACAGCAAGATTTGGTCCGAGCTGATGACGCTTTCATCGATCGACAGTTCGCCCACGAGCGAGGCATCGTCACGGAACGCACGCACCGACGAGGACGGCGACGAGCGCGCGTACGAACGGACGCTTCCAGCAGCGTCTTCCCCTGCAAGAGACCGCGCATCGTCCTGTTGCTGGTGCTGCATTGGCATCGTCGTTGAATGATGGGTGAGGATATGCGGGGACACACCGCCACCGTTGAAAAACGAACGCCGTGGCGACAACGATGCACTGGGCTGCGTGCTCGTGTACTCGGTCTCGTCGTCGCCATTTTGCTGCGGCGTTTGGATATCCAGTTCGGTCTCTGGGGAAACTGCAAACGCACGCGGCGACTCGGCAGGCGCTTGATGGGACGACGTGGTGGTGAACTCGTTTGGCGTTTCTTCTTCCGTGGTCAACGCGCCCACCGACTGGCTGCCATTCTCATTCTCTTGGTCCATCTCTTGATGCTCTTGGTCTTCATCTTCATCATCTTGTTCTTCGCGGTCGTCGACGGCATCGTGATGGCGCAGATCGTTTTCGTTTTCGTTCTCATCGTCATCCTCATCGTTGGCTTCTTCACCGCCAGTGTACGGACGATAGCACTTGTCCGCGTTCACATTGTACCGCTGAATTGCATGGGTTTGCACGGTAAACAATTGCATCGTGAGGCTACCGCCGTTGCCGCCAGTCGAGACAGAGTCACTGGTCGTCGCGCGGTTCACGATCGCACCCGAAAGGATCGGGAACGTCACGTTAAACTCGGTGATATTGTTAAAGCGACGCACGCCACCACCACCGCCACTCGCAAGATGAAGCACAAACAAAAGCGGCCTGGACCGGTCCGTGACAAACAAAAACTGCGCGCTTGGGTCAAAGGCCACGTCGTACACCACGCGCTCGTCGCTCCAAGGCTCACCGTCGTTTGACTCGTTGGCAAACTTGACCGATTGCACACACGTGGGCTGCGCGCCATCGTGGAGAGGTGCCTCCCACAACGAGAGCTTGGTGTTGCCTTCGCCACCGACCAACAATCCTGGCGGCGCCGACGCAAACGACCCATCGGCGTGGGGGTTGCCACTGAAAAACCGCACCGACCAGACTTCTCCACCATCAAATGGCTCAAAGCGATGCAGCAAATCCGCCGAGTTGCCCACGGCGCAGCCTTCTAATTGGTAGATGTGCACAAACCCATCCATGCCGCCTGTGACCAGGTACCGTCCACAGGGAGAGAAGACCACGTCGTTGATCTGGCTGGTCGTCTGGCTGCAACGCACGCTGACACGAAGCATATCGGTGGGCTCCTCCTCGGCACTGGCACCACCGACTTGGTGGAGATCCGTGACAAACACCGTATGTTCACACACAATCGCGATGCGGCTCCAGTCAAAAGGATGCCACACGACGCGCTGCACGGGCGTATGGATGACCTTGAGGATCTCGTGGCTCATTGGGTCGGTCAAGATACGGTAAATCACGATCTTGCCATTCGTGCCGGCCGAAAGAAACAAATCCGAACGGCCATTAAAGCACGCGATATCGGTGATCGCATGGTCTTCATGGTCGCGCAAAAGCAACCGATCGGCAGAGCTTTGGCCCAAAAGGCGAATGAGCCCATTGCGGATCGGGTACGAAATGAAAAGGTCATTCACCGCGATCATGTTGCCCCATGGCGAGCGGCGTTGCGACTCATAGATGGTGATTTGGGCGACTTCCAATTCGGTTTGCTCGGCATCGCCAACGCGGTATTCAAAGTGGCTGCGCGTGATGCGTTCGCCTGGTGGCGGCGTCGATGGATCCACAAAGCCATGGCTGGCAGTGTGTGCAAAAGACGACGTCGTCGTACTCGCAGCGGGCGCCGAGGATGGCGCCACTGGGATGAGCATGCTGTGAGCCATTGGCGGTGGCACGACCAGACGCGGTTGCGGTTGCATTTGATGGTAGGCGGCTGGCTGGATGGGCGTCATCAAGTGGATGGGGGCCGATGCAGGCGGTCCTCGCTGCTGCTGTTGTTGCTGTTGCGGTTGTTGTTGGCTATTGGATAAGAAGTTGCGCAAGAAGAGCTGTGCGTCATGCTGCTGCTGGTACATGAGATGCTGCAGCGGGTTGGGCGGTTGCGTGACTTCAGGCGAGACGTGGTCCGACGGCGCAAAGCGTGCTGTATATTGTATAGACAAGCGACCAAGCCCCACGGTCAGTACTACTTTAATAGAGCGAAGCTATTGGATTGTGATAAACACGTACGTGGTTGTTGTTGCATCATTCTCGGCGGGGCGAGCACAACGGGCGGCATGTTGCCCACCATATTCGTTGGCGGCATCGGTGGTGGTGGGGGCATAGGAATCCCCATGGGCAAAGGCATTGAGCCGTTACTGCCCGCACGGTGGTGGTTGCCTCCAGGGCTCTCGTTGTCGCGGCGCGCACTCATGCTGAGGTCAAGAACGATCTGTCTCTCAGGTCGCACAAGTATCGGTTAGGTTGGTTGAGCTCCCCGTTTTGTTTGTTGTTGGGGAAGGGGGATGTTGGTGTGCATGCTTCAAATACAAAGACCGTATATTAATAGACACATCACTGTACTACGGATGTAAATAATTAAGAAAATGACCCAGTCAATACGATATATTGCCATTCTGGCCAAGACACATTCCTTCTAATTGGTGACTCACTGTACGATGCACAGAAATAATTTGCAAAACGACAAACGTTCATGGAAATATTTCCACTTTGGTGGTCATGTTTGGCCCATAGGTCGTGAAAATTTCAGTTTTTGAACAGCTGAAGAGCGAGAACTTGCGAAAATGGTGCGATCGAGAGCGACAAATAGCGTTGGCGGCAAAGATCAAGAGGATATTGCGAGGCTGGGAGCATCGGAGGATGCAGGCCTTGACGCCCACACAGGTGCTGCTGGCGGCGCTAACAATGCAGACGAAGAGAAGAGGGCCCATATGACCAGCGAATCGAGTGATGGCGTTCAGCCGATGTACCTCGGCTTGCCAAATGGCTCACCCAGCCCAGCTCCAGGCAACTACCTAATGCGTGCGCGTGGCAATATGACGCCTGCGATGAATGCGCCACACAGCAGCCACCACACTGCTGCTGCTGCAGTCCACGGAGGCGGTACGCCGCCACGGTTCCCGCCCTTTCGGGAAAGCTACAATGACATGGGCGAGCTGCGCCGCGAGCTCAAAGTGATCTCGGTCCAAATGAATTTACCGTACTACATGCACCACAGCAGCCCTCAGCGGCTCGAAGCGCGTTGCCCGACGTGGAAAAACCGCAAGGAAGTGCCAACATCCTGTGAGTTTGTGGTCGCCGCGAACCGCCACACCAATGGGCGCGTGTACGTGACGCGCGCGGTCGTGGCCCACTCGCCATCGTGCGCGTCGGTGCAAAACAGCGGAAACTACGTCTCGGCGGCGGCGCTCATGGAGACCGCCAAGCCGTTTATGTCGAAAATCGCCGACTCGGTCAAGCCGCGTGACATGGCCAATATCATGAAAGAAAAATTTGGCGTCTCGACTTCGTACATGACTGCGTGGCGCGCGCTGACGGCGTTCAAGCAAGAAAAAAAGCACGAAGAGACTGCGTCGTTCACCAAGATGGCAGGCTACCTTGATGCCTTTGCGAAGAGCAACGAAGGCTCGGTCGTGGCCTTTGAACACCTCACAGAACAACCAAGCAGCAGCAGCAGCAGCCACGTTTTCTCCCGCGCGTTTCTTTGCCCCAAGCCATTGCAGTCGGCTGTGCATTTGTGCCGTTCCCAGTTGTTGCTCAGTGTCTTTTTGGTGACGTCAGCGTACGGAGGTGTGGTGATGACCGCGACGGCGCAAGACGCCATGGGCGACAATATCCCCATCGCAGTCGCGATCGCATTGTGTGAAAGTGAAGACAACTGGAAGTTTTTCTTGGAAAAACTACGCGACGCCGTCCCAAATTTGGACCAATCCATCCGCACGCTGGTGTCCAACCGCGGACCAGTCTTGCAACACGCGGCCGCGACGGTTTTTCCCACGTGTGCCCATTCGGACGCGATCGATACGTTTCTATCGCCATCGTCTTCTTCTCAAGCCTCCGCCGAGTCGCCCTCTTCTTCTGCAGCGGCGGCTGCAGGACCATCACAAAACTCACTTCAATGGGTCGAAGCGCTTTGTGCCAAGACCCCATTGATGATCCTGGTCGGGTGGGTCTCGAAAGTGGCCAGCACGTTGTTTCAGCGGTTTGAAAGCTACGGCAAACTGTCTTCCGAGTACCCAGAAGAGTTCCACACGCTGCTCGCGCAGTACGAAGCGCAGGCCAATGAGTACGATATCGTGCGGGTCTCGGAACACGGGTACGAAGTCATTGACCGCCACACGGGCAGACAGCGGATCGTGGATTTTGCCAAGCAAAGCTGCACGTGTGGCGAGTACGAAGCGTCCACGTTCCCGTGTCTCCACGTGTTCCTTGCCGTGTCATTTGCTGGCATGGTGCGCGCCGATGTGATCCCACCGATTTTCTTGATGAAGTCGCTCAAGGCTTTGTACGTGGGCCGCGTCACGCCCATCGACGTGGGTACCGTGGTCTCGGATAACGTGACCGTGCCCAACCCGCTGCCAAAGACCCGTGGGCGGCCACGCAAGATCCAGCAAATCCAGCAAATCAGCGATGCCAAGCACGACAAGCTGGCCTGCAGCATCTGTGGCGTCAAAGGCCACAACAAGCGCACGTGCAAGAGACTCATGGCTGGCGGTGGCGGTGGCATCGGTGGTGGGTTGGTGGGACTCACTGGGTTGGGTGGCACGGTGGATGGCGAAGACCCGTCGTTTCTTCCATGTACGTGTTAATGTTTTAGCTTTAGCCCGTGACGATGGGATGGATGCTAATAACCAATCGTGTTTATGACTGCTACTGTATGCACCTGCAGATGGTGAAGCCGTGTTCCCTGGCGTGATGAGCGCAGACCAACAACACACAGAGGAAGACGAAGAAGAGGAGGAAGAGGAGGATGGCTCGCCAAACGCCAAGCGCCGCAAAGTCGCCGCCGCCAAGTTGACCGAGGCCACCATCGTTTGAGAAAAGAGACACAGAGAAAGAGAACGAGACGTTGGGTTGTGTTGGAATGGTACTACATGTTGTTTTCACTATATACTAAACCTACACTGTATGTAGTGTATGAACTCCTCACCCTCATTTTTTTTAGGCCTTGGCGCCGACCACTCGCCGCACGATTTCTTCCTTGATCAGCGCCATTTCTTTGGTCGCGTTACTCATGAGTCCCGAGTTTTCTTGTGCGCGGCGCACCAAATACGGCAGCACTTCACTGATCGGGCCGTACGGAACGTACTTGAAGACTCTATAGGCATGCGCGCCCAGCGTATACGAGACGTGGTCGCACATGCCCAGCAATTGGCCAAAATACACACCACCCGTACGGCGGTCAATGCCCAATTGGTCCATCATCGCCACGGTATTCTTGACCGAGTCTTCGTTATGGGAAGCGACCATAAAACTCGCAATCGAATTATTTTTCAATAGCTTTTCCACTTGGCCGTTGTAATTTGCATGGGTATCGTCAATGGTATTATGGATCGGGTCGGCGTAGCTCAAGTCTTTTGCTCGCTTGCGTTCTTGGACCATGTACGCGCCACGCACAAGCTTGCAGGCAAATTGGAATTGTTCGCGGCGCGCACGCTCCAAGTCAATATCCACACGGTGGCCTGAGATCTTGAGGTAACACTGGAACGTATTGTAGATCACATCGTTGCCGTCGCGGTTGTACTTGCGTTGCAAATTGAGCACCAAGTGGTCAATTCCTGGCTGCATATAAGTCTGTTCGGCATCGACCATGAGCTTGACTCCTTTTTCCGCGGCCTCACTGGCAAGCGACTCCAAGCGGTGGATCATATTACGCAACTGGTTTTTTTCTCGGTCATCCAGTGGCGTCTCGGCGATAAATTGCGTCAGTGGGCCCATCGTGAGATCCATCGGGTCCAAGTAACTCACCCAATCGACAAAGTCAATCACGCCGTCTTTGCTTTGGTCCATGGCCTGGAAAAGCTGCTCGACATCGAGATCGTCCATTTGGACACCGGCATTGCGAAGCCCCGCATGGAGTGCCGGGTAATCGACCAGTTTCTCCAAGTACTGGGTCTTGGCGCGCGATAGATTGGGCCCGTCCAGTGTATGGAACAAAAGCTGCGCCTGCACGATGATCGACGACATGCGCATGAGCAGCTCGGGCTTGCCCAGCGCCGTGCATTTGATGGCCGCAAACGCCGGCTCACCAGACGCTTTTGTGGACCCGGCATCGATGATCGCTTGGCGCGCGATCGCAGCGTTGGCGTCACAAGTCACTTCGTCTTCGTAGTCGTACGTACGCGCCGAGACAAGGTTCTGGGAGACCCCGTTCAAGTCGCGAGGGTGTTCCACATCGGCTTCGGCCGCGTAGTCCAGGATGCCGCCAATACCAGCTTGGCTCAGCTTTTGAAGCACCGGTTTGATCTCATTGGCGTCTTCCCCGGCACAGAAATGGCCAAAGAAAGTCGCGCGCAAGAGCTTGTTGGTGACCGCCGCGCCTGGGAATGCGTACGACGCCTTGAGCAGCTGGTCGCTGTTTTGGACGATCCATTTGAGCTGGCTCACACCAAAGACGCCGTACGCGCGCAGCAACTCGTACGTGTTCTTGTACTTGAAGATTTGCTGGGTCTCACGGAACGATAGCTCTTCATGGTTTGCGATCTTCTCCGTCTTGTCGCCAAGTGAAACGGTCGTGGTGGTAGCGGATGATGGGGCAGCCATGGCCACCGCCGTCGCTGGCGACTGCGATTGGTGGGAAGCGCTCACGCTCATCGCACGAAGCAGCAGTGTCATGGCTTGTGGGCGACGCGTCGTCGCGAAGGCGTGGCGCACAGTACCACCACGGCGACGTGGAACATGGCGCAGCATCATACTAAGGTCGTGTGTGCGTTTTGCCGACTTGAAAAAAAAAAGCGAAGTCAATTGGTAGCACACCCACACACACAGAGACCAAGGACAGGTGGTCGTTCGTTCGTCTACACTGGTGGAGGATGAAGAAGAAGAGCTCACCCCACACGCACACACACACAACCACCACCACTGGCACCGCTGTTTCGTTTATGGCACCCGCAGTTGCACCAGCGCTGTTTGAGCTTTTGCACCCTTCTTTGCCTTCTCACCATCATCTTGGTCCATCACCCTACTCAAAGGATGCGGACACCTGATTGGATGGCGCCGACATCAGTAGACGAATCAGGACCGGACACGAAATGTTTCAGCCAATCAAATTGATACGTGGAGCATCTTCGACGAAATGTGCCTAGAAACCCGACCTTCAACCTCGGAATAGTGACCGGTACACACACAAACGTTTTAGTGCCCATGTGAATCTTGAAAAGCTGTTCCCATTAGAAAAACGACCGCATCAACATGACATGATCTGTGCTAAAGAGTCGCGTGGTGGTGGTGCTCGAAGCGGAAGCCTTGGGTCACGGTAGCGATTTCCTGTGCGACTTGCTCGACTTCCTCTGCGTTGCGGCCGTCGATGGTCAGCCGCGTGTTGTACGATTCGTCGCGCGCGCCGGTTTTGTCATCGGACAGATTCAAGTAGCTGCCGATCGCAACGTTGGGATGGCGCCTCTGCACATCGCTGAGCGCACTCGCAAGGTCGCCTTCCCACGTCAGCGTATGGACCTGATTTATTTGTTTGTCCGTCGCAAAAACACAGAAAAAGAGAAACCCCACCCTTTTTTTTAGATTCGCGCGCTCTGATTTTTTTGT
Organism: Pythium monospermum; assembly: GCA_023336165.1. Lineage (NCBI taxonomy): Eukaryota > Oomycota > Peronosporomycetes > Pythiales > Pythiaceae > Pythium > Pythium monospermum. Next base: position 10,224 of record JAADWJ010000120.1, read on the forward strand.
TTTTGTTTGCACAATTTTTTGAAATGGAACGTACCATGGCACGATGGATTTGGACGCCTTGGAAATGGTCTTCGTTGTGCTCGAGCATCTCTTTGACCATGCGCGGGATACCAGGCAACACGTAGACGTTCTCCACGACCGCGATGGGCACCCACGTCGCAGTGGCAAGGATCTTGCATCCTTCTGGAAGCAACGCCATGCGCTTGCGATCGTCGTTGATGTCACTCGCAGGCCGCCCACGGCTGACCATGGACGCCGTCAGCCCCTCCAGCGTGGGTTGATGGATTTTGACGCCTTTGCCAAACGCATGAGCCTACAAATGCGGGTTGTCCAACATACGCGGGCATGAGAACAGGTACGCTGTGGTTGCAATACGAACTGTAGTCTACACACCACGCCTTCGTAAGTGATATCGTCATGCGTTGGACCGATCCCACCAGTGGTAATGACGTAACCAGTGGAGCCAACTAGCTCGGACAACTGTTTCACGGTCGATGAGATTGTCTGATCCCGCAAAGAATGGAGTTATTAGTTGCGCTTGATTCTTTATGGAGCAAATGGCATTTTTCATCTGCCAACGCACCTCCAACTCATCGGGGATAACCACGACGCGCACCAAGTCGATACCGCGCCGGAACATAAACTTGGCTATGAAATGGGTGTTCGTGTCTTGTGTCTGCTCAGCGACAATACCCAACGTCAGTCCCAAGCGGCATACGGTTGGAGTATGATCAAAGCCGTACTGTACCTTGCCCGAGAGCACTTCGTTTCCAATGACGCACACCGCCGCACGTGGTCCAGGGATCAGTTCGCTCGAAGAAACAGCAGAGCCTGTGGACATGGCGAATCGATGCAAAGCAGTCGGCGGCCGCGCAAGTGTTTTGTTCTGGGTTTGGGACAGTCGCTGCGCTGCGACCCGCATGCTGTGCATCGTGTTCTAAAGTTTCGCCAACAAAAAATGAACCAACATCCTTCGTCTGCATTCTTGGGCATGCTTTTCGAAATCGCAACATTTGCGAAAGTAGTGTGGACCACACTACGTTTTTTGGGGGAACTTCACTCAGTGTCAAGAAAAAAAGTACGCAAAACGACAATCACTCCGTATGATTTTCCGCAAGAATTCTCTTGTTTTTTCGATGCGAGGTATCCAGTAAACTCGTGGTTGTTTGATCTTCCAGTTACGCGCCTTTGGACAGCGCAATCATGGCCATTTCGGAAAAGGGACCGTCCCGCCCAACAAGGATGACTGCACATGCTGTGCTCACGAACGCGCCCCTTCTTCTCCACATTGTGACATTCCAAGGCGGCCTGCCGCGTGACTTGATCGAGTTAGCGAGTGCACAGCGCCTCGACCACAGCACATACGACGCGCGATCGCTGTCGTTGGGTTCCCCAAGAAAGTTACCTGGTCTTTTGCCCCAACTTGCAATCAAGGAAAACAATTTGCCGCGGCTGCAGCGATTGTATCGATACTGCCAAGAGCAACCGGTGTACCAATCGGATCGTCGGTATATGACATGTTGATACATGCGGCCATATTGCTTAGAGTACGGCGATCTCCCTGTGATCGAATGAGTCGACGCCCAGCCACCCGTTCTTCGCATGGGCTGCAAAGAAAACGACCAAAATGATCTGTGGGCAGCATGCGCGAGTGGACGCGCCGAGACCATTCAATGGCTGCTCACGCATAGGCCCGAATACAAGACCCTCATCAAAAGCATCCATGTGGAAATTATGATGCTCAAGAGCGTCGCGTTCTTCCAATGGTTGGAAGCCAATGTCGCCAAGGTGCCGTACACGGCACGCGTCATGGACTATGCTGCCGGGTCGGGCCATCTAGCGTTGGTGCAGTACGTGCATCTGAACCGTCCTGAAGGTTGTTCGCCCGTTGCGATGGATCTAGCTGCCGTGAACGGACATCTGGATATCGTCCAGTTCCTCCATGAAAAACGTACGGAGGGATGTACCACCCGCGCGATGGATGCAAGCTGCCTTCAGAGGACAACTGGATATCCTTCTCTTTCTCCACGAGAACCGGACCAAAGGCTGTAACCCAAGCGATGGATGATGCGGCAGCATACGGACGGCTGGATGTCATCCGCTTTCTCCATGACTACCGCACCGAAGGCTGCACAACGAAAGCGATGGACCGGACAACAAGTCTGGATGTCATTCGCTTCTTGCATGAGAACCGTACGGAAGGTTGTACAACCGACGCGATGGATCGAGCCGCCTTCGATGGACGTCTGGATAGGGTGCAATTTCTCCATGAGAACCGCACGGAAGGCTGTACGACTGAAGCGCTGGACTACGCTATTGCGAATGGGCATCTCGATGTAGTTCGCTTCTTACTCAAGCACCGGAAAGAACGTTGTTCGGCAAAGGCCATGAACCTGACAGCAAGAAACGGTCATTTAGAGAGTGTGGAATTCGTACATGCCCGTGGGATCAAGAGCAATTATTCACTGGCCGTGGAAGAAGCCGCCCGTGGCGGCCATTTGGAGATCATCCAGTACTTTGTCGAGCAATTCCCGTCCCGCATCACCAAGACTGCCATGGAAAATGCTGCCAAAGAAGGCCATTTACCTATTGTGGCACTTCTCCATGACACGTTCCATAAGAAGCGGTGCTCTAGACAAGCCATGGCGGAGGCCGCACTTTCTGGCCATTTCCAAATTGTCAAGTATTTGAATGAGACGTGTGGTCGCGGTGGCAAGTTGGCATTGGAGAGAGCGGCCAAGCACGGGTGCTTGAAGATGGTGCGATACCTTGTCGAGATGCGAACGGATGGCTGTCTCATCGATGCAAGATACACTGCTCACACTTGGGGGCATCCTTTGGTCGAAGACTATTTGACGAGCGTCATTAATCCGTTCATGGAGTATACGGAAGAGCATTGGGATTGTGAAGACCAAAGGATTCGGCGATGCTCTCTGGATTACTGCGCCGTATAAAAGACTCAGAATTGTCGACAAAAAAAAAAAGAAAGCTGCTCCAGTCCGATCACGGTAGTGGCAATAATTCAACAGTTCATGTTGTCGTATTTTGGGGGTGCTGCACCAACCAGCTTGTGAAGGAATAGACAACAAACCACGAAAGTGTGATACTTCTTAGCACCAGTATAATATCTGTTCGTTGCTAGTCCTGGTGGAAGCAAACAACCCACCATTACCATGGTGGGCAAAGAGCCAGACCAGACACGATCACTTGGCGATGGGGACAAAACGAATGATGGATAATATGGCCGATATTTATCTTATTCAATGGATCACGGTTTCTGTCTTTCCCCAGAAGCCATGGCTTCGCTGTTGGTAGTGGCGCATCACTACAGCGTCGCGCGTGGCTCAAAGCGGAAGCCTTGCGTGGTGGTGATGATTTCTTGTGTGACTTGATCAACTTCCTCTGCGTTGCGTCCGTCGATGGTCAGCCGCGTGTTGTACGATTCGTCGCGCGTGCCGGTTTTGTCACCGGAAAGATTCACGTAGCTGCCAATTTGGACATTTGGATGGCGTTTTTGAATCTCACCAAGCGCCTTGGCGAGGTCGCCTTCCCAAGTCAGCGTGTGGACCTATTGTGAGTTTTAAGAGACAAATGAGACGAAACCCAAGAAATATATAGAATAGACAGGCCGCATTGGCGAAGAGGATGATGCGCACCATCGTGCGGTGGATGGGGACGCCTGTGAAACGGTCTTCATTAAACTCGAGCATCTCCTTGACCAGCCGAGGGATGCCAGGCAGCACATACACGTTCTCCATGACCGCGAGGGGGACCCAGGAGGAGCCAGTTGCAAGCACTGTACAACCTTCTGGAAGCAGCGCCATGCGCTTGAACTCGTCGTTGGGCACGCTTCCAGGTCGTAACTTTTCCATCCCTTCCACGAGTCGACTCAGTGTGGGTTGGTGCATCTCAAGGCCTCGCCCAAATGCGCGCGCCTGTAATAATATCGACGCCAGTGTTAAAATCATCAAGAGCGCATTTTGGCAGGGCTTCAGTTTGATGGAAGACTACAGTGTACAGTACCACTCCTTCGTAGGTGATGTCGTCATGGGTCGGTCCGATGCCTCCAGTGGTGAAAACGTATCCGGTTGGCCCGACAAGATCCGAAAGTTGCTTCACCGTCGATGCGATTGTCTATGTATCGGAACCAACCACATGCTTCAAACCAGTCGCACACGTGGTACGAGTAGAGCGCTTATTTCAATATTACCTCTAGCTCATCTGGGATGACCACAACGCGCACTAAATCGATGCCTCGACGGAACATGAGCTTGGCAATGTAATTTGAGTTGGTGTCTTGGGTCTGTTCATGCATACATCTCTCAATGGATCTACTGCGCGATCGTACCACCACCACGCCACGGCACGTACGTACCTTGCCAGAGAGCACTTCATTTCCAACAACGCACACTGCTGCGCGTGGACCAGTGATCCGCTCTGAAGAAACACCACTGTTCGACATGGCAATTTCTGCAATGTGCTTGGTTCGTTCATGGTGTTGCTGCATTACGTAATCAGGTGGCTCACCCACCACGGGAGATGATTCGGACACACCACAAAATGATCCAAACACACCCGGTCACTCTACAGGTTACGAAATATCGTACTTAGTGGGATACATTAGCCAACGAGTTTTACTTCACAGTTTACAGTGTTTTACAGAGTTCCTCCGTGGAAAAAATCCTGCACTAACGCAGTTCGTGGACGCGTTCCGAATGGATATCTGTCCTGATGTGGTTGTCCAGCCACTCAATGACGATTATTTCCATTGCCGCATGAGCATGGCGCGCACCAGAGCTGCTGCTGGGCGACACCAAGCACATCAATTCCGTGGATGTGTGGATCGGCTGCATCATGGGCGAGCTCATTGAAGGACAGCCATTGTTGCCAGGCGAAAGCGAAATCGACCAGCTGTACTTGATCCAAAAAGTGCTGGGCCGGCTTTCCAAGAGACAGATGGAGGCCTTCGCCATGAACCCGCGGCTTTCAGATTTATTAGAGCAAACGCTGCGGTTAAACCCAGAGGAGCACTTGACCAGCGGCGAGTGTCTTTGCCACCCATGCTTTGAAGGGCTGTCCAGTAGTTCGCTCAGTGGCGGCGGCGGTGGAGAAGACCAGGCCACCAGCGCATACAGCTCTACCGGTATCCATCCAAGTATGGCGGCAGCAGACGATACGCCTCTGCCGCTGTCGTTTGCGTTGGCACTGGCCGAGAAGCACACGGACTGCCACAAAGAAGACGAGGACCACCGCAACAGCAGATGCTCGGTGATCGTTCGCACGAACGCCTTCCATATCCAGTGGGTGGCGGCTATGAGCCTCGCCTCGCCTCCCGCACCACCACCACCAACCAAGCCGAAGTACTCGGCTTGGTTACTGGGCTAAAGTACGCGACTCGGCAGCAACTCCGACCGCTCACCGTCATCGGCGATAGCGCGATGGCGGCGGCACAGATGCGGCACCACAAGGCGCCGAAATCTTCAGCGCTTCGCGCACTCTATGGCCAAGCCAGAGTTTTTACCGACGTGCTCCAAGTCGCCGATTGGCGCCCCCACTACCGATCGTCCAACAAGATGGCTGATGCTGCAGTCAACCTTGCCATGGACTCGCGGCGCAGTGTGCAAACGCTGTTTCCGACTGACCGCGCAGGCTGGTCAGTCATCGCAACACACCTCACTGGTGACGTTGAACAGTGGCAGGCCTCCATAGTCGCCCCCCTAGCTATAGTAGTTCACTAGTTGTAACTAAATAGACTCCACTTCCAAGTTCACGTACCAGTACGACTGGGATCTCGCCAAGAACGAGTCGCTCGCGTGCACGGACTGTGTGCTTCGCGTGTGCACCCAGCAAGAAAGCACTCCGTCGGATCCCGTTTGTATCCGCACCGATGGCGGAGGCAGCAGCGCATCCACCACCACCACCACGACAGAGCACCACCAGTATAGGAACTGGACGCATGCTTCCTATGAAAGCAGAAGAAAACAAAAACTGCCACCGCCAAGTGCGAAAGACAGGCGCAAGAAAAGCGGCCGCGAAGACGCCAGTAAGTAGGACAAGGGCGACAAGAGTCGTCATAACAGCATCAGCAGCAGCTTGGCGTCGAGTGGCAACTTGTCGACGCGGAAAAGCCAAAGCTCCGTGTTTGGCGCGGCGGTAAGAGTGAAGGGCCGGACGATGACGCGCCGTCCAGTAAGAAAGACGCCAAGAAGCGGTCAAACGAAGTGAACAAAAAGAACTGCAAAAAGCGGCAGGTCAATTGGCACAAAGCTCGGAGTACATCAGTGCAAGTCAACATGACCGAGGTTGCACCCCGTTGGGTACAGATGAGGCAGATCACATCAAGAAAATTGCAAGGTAGCTAGAAGTTGCCTGGGTTGGCTGATAGAATGGCAACCACATGCCTACAAATATGAAATTGATGTTTTTGTCGTTTGGCAATGCAGAATTAGATCGGAGTAAATTGGAAAACTCCACTATCAGGGTTGGAAATTAAATGCGCCACTCGACTTGGAAAATAAACTAAATTTGAGTAGAACCCCTTCCAACGATGCGTGAATACCAGTTTAGATGCACAACCAGACCTCCACCCAGAAACATACATGGTGAGGCAGCTGGAAGAACACCCCCATTGTTTCCCCGTGGAGCGTGCAGCTGAAGTCTCAGTCGCCTTCCAACTATCCACAGTTGTGGGTTGTAACACTGTGCAGTGTCTTGTCCAGTGTAGATTGTATAAACACGAAAAAAGAGAACAGTATGATCGTGTATCATACAAGTATTTCCTTCTCCATCACGCCAAACTTATAAAATGTGAAACAGGAACGTTGCCAAGTGCAGAAGTTGTGTCAGTATTTTACGGTACAGTCACATATCTGTTAAGTACGATATTTCGTAACCTACCTAACCCTATAGAGTAACCGAGTTGCCATCTCAAGTCCGAATCATCTCCCACCCACCACACCACATCGTACCGGTATTACATAATCAACCACATCAACTTTAGTGTGGACCACATTAGCCATGCAAATTTCAAGACACAAAAAAACAAGAAATTTGACGTAGTTGACACAATTGGCCACCATGTCCACAGCATCCACTTCGATCGAAACGTCGAATCCCCGGCTGCTACAGGAAGTACGATGGCGGAGTTTGCGGCTGCAATACCTAGTAGTTGTATAGGATGATGAGCTAACCGCTGTGCCGTTGTGGCGTAACGAAGCGCATTGAAAAAAGCCGCCACGAGATTTTACAATTGCAAGACCAACTGGACAAGTACACTGATGTCGCGGCCACGATCGCCGAGCTGCCAAAAAAGCTTCAGCACCACGTGATGGTAAGGACAAATATTCAAACCCCCTCTATTAGTGTCTCTTTTTTTTTTTTTTGAGCTGACGGATCTTTATTTTTTTGCAGGTTCCGATCGGCAAGCGCGCGATGATGCCAGGCAAGATCGTGCGGTCCAATGAAGTACTTGTGCATTTGGGCGACGAGTATTTTTCGTGGAAGACCGCGAGTGGCGCAGTGGAAGCGATTGCGCGCAAGAAGAAAGGTACATCAATATAGTACTGGGCTGTAGCCGCAGAAAAGGCATTTTCTTATTCGATCAATGTCTGTAGCTTTGACCAAGCAAATCAAGACGGAGCTCGATGCGGTCGCTGGCTTGGAAGAGAAAAAAAAAGAAGTCGATACGATTCTGGATATCAGAAAGGTGTGGAAAAAGTAGTACTAACTCTGGTATTTTCAAAGGTGCCCTGGTCTTGGCTGAACCTCTTGGATGTATTACCTGTAGCTGTACGAAGACGAGAATATCAAGGATATCCAAGAGACCGAGGAAGAAAGCGACCAATACAGTGGCGCTGCTCCCGTGACCGACGACGTCGTGGCCGAGTATTTTGAGATTGAAGAAGACGAACGCCGTGCAAATGAAAGCGCCCAGTGGGAATGGGATGAGGTCATGAAACGCATGGAAGAGCTGGAAGCACTGGAAGAGCGTGGTGGTGAAGAGGAAGAGGAAGCAAAGACTCATGAACCCACGGTGGAGGAGCAAGTCGCGGATTGGAAAGCCAAGGGCAACGACGCGTTTGGCAAGAGGCGGTTCACGGAATCCATCGAGTTGTACAGCAAGGCCATTCGATTGGATCCAAGATCCCATGTACGGACGGACGGATGAGCACTGGCAGTACTTTACAGGACTGGATCCTAAAATGAGCCAATTCTTTGCAATCTCTTAGATTTTGTATGGCAACCGGTCGGCGTCGTATTTTCGACTGAAAAAGTACACCAACGCTCTGGAAGATGCCAATAAGGCCGTGGATTTGGATGGCTCCTGGGTCAAGGTAAGCAACCGCTTACCAGAGGCTCACCAGCCATCGAACAAAAAAAGGCAGAGAGGGCTAAGCTGTTGTTTGTTGTGTGTGTGGTACTAGGGCCATTATCGCAAAGCCAGTGCGCTTGCAGCGTTAGAGCGGTTTGAAGATGCCGCGGCGGCTTTTGAAAATGCGTTTCAACTGTGTCCGACCGACGCCAAGCTCGAAGAGCAAGCGCAGGAAATGCGACTCAAGGCCACGCAAAAGCAGCAAAACAAGGAGAAGGCCCACGTGCCACTGTCTTCGGCCTCTGCCATGGCAGCGACGCCATCGCCATCGACAGCGATGGCGCCAGGGTTTTCCCACACGAATACGTCATCTGCGCCACCTCGCGTGGCGTCCAACACGGTCGCGAACACGGTTTTTTCTGGAAACATCCTGGAGCGAGCCACGGCGCCAGCGGCACCACTGCCAGTGGTGGCAGCGTCTGCTGCTGCCGCTGCTACTGCGACTGGCGGGTTTTCGACGCGGCGCTCGCGGTTCCAAGGAAACAACCCCGATGGAGATGTTGTGACGCTGGAACCTGTCGGCGAAGCGGTACGTACCCACAGTTCCACTGGGGGTTACTCTGCGAGGGGGTACACTCTAATGAATGGTGTTTGTTTTTTATGCACAGCAACCCGTCAAGCGGGTCTCACGGTTCAAAGCACAACGCGGAGGAGCAGCACACTAGAAGAAATGGAAATAAAAAAGAAACACAATATATTTTCTCGGAGCTTTTTTTTTTTTCGAATTGGGTTTCCTTTTTTTTTTTTTTTACCAATCGCCTGTGAAGGCCGCACTGGTTTCCTTTGCATCGCGTTGTTTCTTCTTCGCGGCGACTTCCAACGGCTTGAGCAGCGAGTTTTCAAAAAAAGCGACATGCTCTTTCATGGACGTTCTTTCAATATCTAAAATAATAAATAATAAATAAAAAAAAAAAAAAAAAAAAAAAAAAACATGAGCAGTCCATAACCAAAACAGTACTGTCTCCAGTGGGCGAGTCAACATACCAGAGCCATCCGTCTTGGCGTTGTTGTTGAGCTCGTCTTCTAGCTGACCCAGCGTCGGCACACTGAACGGGTCAAAGTCTTCAATGGCTTCGGCATCCACAGGCACACAGACGCGGCCCGTCTTTGGGTGGACCGCAAACGGGCTCTTGAGCAAGTGGTTCCGTTGCTTGGACACATTGGCATCCAACCGCGGGTACAAGTACGCCAACACGATTTCTTGGATACACGTGCGCAATTCGTACAAATTGCGCTTTTTCTGGTCACCCCCACCACCACTTGCACTTCCACCACCGCTGCTGAATCGTTTGTTATTAGTCGCACCTTTGGCGACGATTTTGTCCACGCCTTCGACCAGTTCAATCCATTTTTCACGCGGTGTCGAGCGGCACGACGTCGACGCCCATTTGTAGGCAAGCGACGACCGCAAGTCGTCATCCGGCACCATTTCGAGCACTTTTGTCCACTCTTTTTCCACACAAAACACGCCCTGGCCTTCGCCGTCGTCACTCAGAATGATTTCGTCAAAGAGAGGCTCCAGCGTACGGTACGCGCGGTCAAGAGACGGATGGATGGGGTCTTTGAGATGCACTTTGCGCTTGGCATTTTCGTTGCCTTCCACAAGCGACAAGTACTGGACCACCGCGGTGCGTGCTTCGTTTGTCAAAAGGCGTGCGTTTTCATCCGAGACCCAGCAATGGATGCCTCGCCGTCCAGAGTAGACCCACATGATATGGGAAAAGCCAAAATCGTCACGCAATGCAACATCCAGCACTTTCACCGCGGCGACCATAAACTTCCAGCATTTTTTGCAAATCGAAGCGCCTTCGCAACACGTGCGGATATCGTCGTAATCGGTTAAATCGATATCAAACACTAGTTCACGTTCTTCAGGTGTAAAATCGCTTGCGTTGACTTTGTTTTTATCCGCTGGCGAGACGGAAAACACGGCACCGATATCGATTTTGTATGGTAATGTCTTGGTCATGGACGTGCGCATTTCGTCGGCATTGTGGAACGATTTGTATCGGATGTACGTGTCGTTTTCCAGTGTGAACGACAGCTCGCGGCGGAAAAAAAACGCCTCGCCGCCATCGTAACTGAGCCATTTGGCCATTTGCTCGTATGGGAAGAGCCGATCTGAAAAGAAGAAGAAGAAGAAGAAGAAAGAGGTGGGTGTTAGCGCGCTGTGTGTTTATGGCCATGGACAAGAGGGGGAAGGACGAGTTTACCATAGTAGAGCTGCAGCAAATCGGTCGAGAAGTTCTCTTGCGTCATGATCACTTTGCGGGTGTGTTTTCTCTCGGCGCGCTTTTTCGATTGACTGTTGCATTTTGACCAATCACACGCATTCCCGCCAGTCGTAGCTAGGTTCGCACATAGTCACAAACATGAACTTAACGGGATGTGCTTGATTAAAACCGATTCGTACTTATTCGAGGAAACACCTTAGGTTCGCATCTCTGTGCTTGTTCTGTGAATGGTTGGGAACCATTCCTTTTTTGAGAAGCTGTGTGAGGTTTTTTGTGAAGAACTGCGGGTGGCTGGGAGAGTCGTCTCCATGAGCCAGCGGGGACCCAAATTCTCAGTCCCAATCCTGCTCCGAAAGTCGTAAGCATGGGTAAGTGATCGCGCTTTTTTGGTCCGTGCGACCGCGCCCGACCATGCCTCTTTCCAGCCGCCCAAACAACGGAGATGCCGCACGCTATGCGTTGCGAAAGGGAAGCCTGTCCATTGTTCTCTACCCACGAGAACTCTGCTGCGAATATGTGGTTGTAAAAAGCCATTAGCGGAAGCATGCGCACCTGCGTGTGTGTGTGCTGACTGGGTAGCCCGGCCTGTGTTCACTGCTGTATCCCCGTTGTGCAGCATTGGAATACATGGTTGCTCGCGTTTGCATGGCCAACAAACTCTCGGTGGTTGTCAAACCGCGACAGCACCACCACCCGCTTCCCCACAGTTTTGACTAATTCTCGATCCGATTCTTCTTCTAATCTCAGGTATCTCTCGTGATTCGCGTCACAAGCGCCGTGAAACCGGCGGAAAGCGCAAGCAATTCCGCAAGAAGCGAAAGTTCGAGCTTGGCCGTCAGCCAGCCAGCACCAAGCTTGGCCACAAGCGCGTCCACACTGTGCGTGTCCGTGGTGGCCACACCAAGTTCCGTGCCCTTCGCTTGGACACTGGTAACTTTTCGTGGGGTTCGGAAGTCGTGGCCCGCAAGACCCGTGTCTTGGATGTTGTCTACAACGCCTCGAACAACGAACTTGTGCGTACCAAGACGGTCGTGAAGGGCTGCATCGTGTTGATCGATGCCACCCCATTCCGTCAGTGGTACGAGACCCACTACGGTGTCAAGGTCGGCCAGAAGAAGTTGGCCGCCGCGCCAGTCGAGACCGAAGAGGAGGCCAAGAAGTCGAACCACGTCGAGCGTAAGATCGCTAACCGTCAGCGTACGCGTGTGTTGGACACCAAGCTTGATGAGCAGTTCGCTTCGGGCCGTCTCCTCGCCTCGATCGCCTCGCGCCCTGGCCAGTCGGGCCGTGCCGATGGCTACATCTTGGAAGGCAAGGAACTCGAGTTCTACCAGCGTAAGCTTGCCACCAAGAAGTCGAAGAAATAAACGATGCAAGTCGTTTATTTCTCATAGCAGAAAGTTTCGATACAATTAAGCTTAACGAACGGATCTTGGACACCACCATTCTTTAAATTTTTGTTGTTCCATTGTTTCCTTTCCACATCATGCATTTCCCCCGACAGTGTTGCCTGTATTGCATTGCATTGGTAAGGGATTGACAGGTCGCGAACCCTTTCATCTCCTGTCTGATGTTTGTCATCCTTGGTGCCACAGCGCATTTTTGTGGCAAGCTCACTTGGTTTGCGCAAGTGGCTCATTCCAACAGAATAGTGCCCCCTCTGGATGACTATTCTTCCCATTCGGCGAGCACTTTGATTGGCCAATACATATTTGTGCCCCCACCCACTCCAGGGGGTACAAATGCCATTCTTGTGGTTTGACTTCCTCTTCCTCTTCTGATTGGTAGAAATGACCTGAACCGTTTGGATTTCTTGTTTTTGCCAACCAAAACAAAACGCACACAATCATTTGCCTATTTGCCATCATCGCCGCTTGACCAAAGAGCTCTCTTGAAGCATTCATACACCCAGCTTCTGTTGCAGTCCAATCCACCATGAGCACATTCGGACGCATCTTCCGCGTCACCACGTACGTGCATTAGCTTAACGACAATCACTCTGCCGTGTTGAGAATGGCAACGCGAGTTGGAGCTGACATTTTTGATTTTTCTTTTCTCTGGGCACATATAGATTCGGCGAATCCCACTGCAAAGGCGTGGGCTGTATTGTCGATGGCGTGCCACCGTCGATGGTGTTGACTGAAGCCGATATCCAGCCGCAGCTGACGCGTCGTCGCCCGGGTCAAAGCAAACTCACGACGCCACGCGATGAAAAAGATCTCGTGACCATCATGAGTGGCACGGAGAAGGGTTTTACACTGGGCACACCCGTGGCACTCTTTGTGCCCAATGAGAACGTGCGCCCACAGGACTACAAAGAGATGGGCGCTGTGCCACGTCCAGGCCATGCCGATTACACGTACCAGATGAAGTACGGCACGCGTGCCGCCAGTGGCGGCGGCCGATCCAGTGCCCGTGAGACCATTGGCCGTGTCGCCGCCGGCGCGATCGCAGAGAAGTGGCTCCGTTCCAAGTACGAGACCACCATCGTCGCATGGGTGAGCTCGATTGGCACGGTGGATATGCCTCGCCATTTGCTCAGTGATCCAAAGACCAGCCACCAGTACACGCGTGAAGATATTGACGAGATCGGCACGCTACGGATCCTTCGCGACCCTTCCAAGTGGACGCGCGTTCCCGAGACTGAAGTCGATTACGTCTTCAAGCAGGCGGAAGCCGATGCCCAGTACGAGCTGCTCTTTATCAACGCGACCGAGGACGTCACCACGCCCGCGTACATGGACAAGAACCAAATCACGTACAACCGCCGTGGCGAGGTCGTGCCGTCGCCCGACTTGGTCTCGGAATGGCTCACCGATGACTTGGTGCCCGTACGGTGCCCGCATCCTCCATCGGCTTGCGCCATGTCCACGCAAGTGCGCCACCTCAAGCACGAGCAAGACTCGACGGGCGGTGTGGTCACTTGCTTGATTCGCAATGCACCCGTGGGGCTCGGTGAGCCGTGCTTTGACAAATTGCAAGCCGTGCTGGCCCACGCGATGATGTCGATCCCAGCGACCAAAGGATTTGAGATTGGCTCGGGTTTCAGCGGCACGAGCATGAAAGGATCGCAGCACAATGACCCGTTCTGCAGCTCGGACAAGGACGGGCACCTTGGCGTGACCAAGAACGACGCTGGCGGTGTGCTGGGTGGCATTTCCAGTGGCGCCGACATTTACTTTCGCGTGGCCATCAAACCGGTCTCGACGATTGGTCGTGCCCAGCCCACGGTCGACTATGACGGCAAAGAGACTGTGTTGGAGGCCAAGGGCCGCCACGATCCGTGTGTGCTGCCACGCGCCGTGCCGCTCGTGGAAGCCATGGCGGCGCTGGCGCTCGCTGATGCCGCGATGATCCAGCTCGCACGCGAAGGCACCATGGATGAACCCGCCGCCAAGAAGGCTCGCACGCTGTAAATAAGAAAAAAAAAAAAAACCAGATTTCGTAAAAAGCAAAACATTAAAAAAAAAAAAATCGGATTAGACATGAAAAAAGACCCACTAACACACACCAAAAAAACACTCTATTTTGGATCGATTTTTTTTTTGTTTGTCTTTCCATCCCGGACACTTCTCCCAATTTCTCCCATGTTCTCCCAATTTCTCCCAAAAACTCTCCGATTTTCTCCCCATCCAGCAATGTTATTAAATGAGCGACGATTGATCGCTCAGCACCCAGACAATCTCGGAATTTTTCGTGTCGACCAATTGTTTTTTGCTGCCAGCCACGAATACAATACCTGATTGTTTGATGAATAAATCACCTTCTTTTCCTTTGAGACTCAGCTCCCGGCGCACAAAATCGATCGGAATATCAGGACGATACCTAGTCAAAAAAAAAAAAAAAAGAAGATAGAAAATAATAAGTGTGAGTATCAGCCCAGCCAGCCCAGTCCCTCTCGCTCTGTGGACTCCAAACGTACGCTTTGCAGATCGCTCGTAGTGCGCGTAACCGGATCGTCGCGACCATGGGGTCCATCAAATAGCCTGTCATTTTGGGCGCAGTTGCATACAACTTGAAAAAACGGTGGTAATCATTGGCGGTCACGGCTTGCCGCACATCCAGCGCATGGCGCACCGACTCGTGCGTGCGAAGTGGCGGTGAGACACTCGCTAGTACGTGGTACATGCCCAATTGGCCTGCATTCGTCGTGTCTTGCTTTTTGGCTTGCAGAGAGACATAGACGCAGTACAGTATCCGATACGATAAAAACTCGATGGCCTGGCCCGGGATCGCTTTCTCATACAATTCATGGAGCTGCGTCTGGCACTGGTTGAATTCATTGATATCGCCCGACTCGAGCGCCACCCTCGCGTGGGTCTCGTACACAAGCACGGTGAACTCGTCTTTGATATGTTGCACGGTACAATCTTGGCGGATCGATTTCAATTGGCTACAGGCATAAATATAATCGCACGTGCTTTTTTTCCACTTGGTTTTGACCATCTCCAGTGCCTGTTTCAAGATTTCAAGCGGCCGCACAGTGGACGGATGAGGAGGCGACGTGAGCCGCAAGTACTCCTTTTCGATCGTTTGGCAAGTGCCTTTGATCACCATAGCGTCCAAGTCCAACTCGCCTTCGTTCGTCAAGACACGAAGCGCCGCCAAGTCCACGGTGGGGGTGATGTACTTGGCGTGGTCCACGTGGTCGTTCAAGAACCGGTCGCGTCGTTGGTTTTTTTTGGTCATATCTTCCATTTTCTTATGTGCAAGTGCGTCTCTGTGATGAATAAGAAAGAAAAACGTAAGAAAATAAGAAAAATGGACCAAAGAGCTACACCTGAAAACGTACGCTTTTCTCTTTTGGGCCTTGGTCAGCGGTTTTGAAAGTGCCATAAATGGTTGCGTCGCCATAGCAGCAGGAGGAGCAACTCCTCTAGGAGGAAGAGGCATTCCCCGGCCGCCTATCATAGCAGGAGGTGTTCGAAAAGTATGAGGGGATGGCGGAGGTCCGGGTGGCCGTAGAGCTCCTGCTGCTCTTTGATGTGGTGGCGGAGGAGGAGGACGTGGCATCCCCACGAACGCTCGTGGCGGCGGTGGTGCTACGCCCCTATAGTTGACAACATTCGGTTCAGCCACTGTTGCGAGATCGCCCACCAGCGTCGGCAGAGGCTCGGCTTGCCAGTTCTTGGTCCACAGCGTGCTGGTCATGATGGCGTTGGTGACCATTTCTTTGAGTGCGTTTTGCGTGATCGACTGGTCGGCGGCTCCTTTGCAGCGCGCGAACGCTCGCTTGACGTAGTCATGGAGCGAGTCGGGCCATTTGGTGCTGTTGGTTGAAGCACTCGCTGCTGGCGCTGGCGCTTGGGTTGGCGCTTTCGTCCGTGGTGGCGGTGGAGCTCCTCGTGCGCTTTGGTACATGACCGGCGGCGCAGACGCGACCACCGATACGCCTGTCGTATTGGTATTGGTATTGGACTCGGCGCGTCCAGAGCTCCATTGCCACTGGTTCTGGCTCTGGTTCTGGTGGGCATGTGGGCGAGGCGGTGGCGGTCCGCGCGGCGCCGGAGTTGCTGTCCATGGCCCGCGCGGTGCCATGCCCGGCGGTGGTGGAGGAGGCGTCGCCATGGGTGGTCGCATGCCATGGTACCCTGGCGGACCAGGCGGCGGCGGCCGAGCGAATACCGGTTGGCTGTGGGAGGGATGAGCTGCATACTGTTGCTGTTGTTGCTGTTGTTGTGGCTGGCCTGGGGACGCGTAGAAATGCGCATACCCAGCGTACTGGGCCGCGTTGGATGCGTTGGAGAAAGGCGGATTTGAATTCACCATGCTCACAGCAGACTATTGCCGTTTTTACCGCGCGTGGGAGTGGCTCACACGGAGCTGCCAATGTGATATCCAATTTTCGTTGGTGTTTTGTTTGCCGCCCAAAAAAGACCAGTCCCCCACAACCCAGAGTAATGTTTGTATCGCCGAGCAGATGACCTGGTTTTAACGACCTCACAAAGAAGAACACTGCTGTAAGATGTATTTCACCCCATCATAGTACCGCATGACATCATTTTCATCCAATGATACCTCTCAAATTGAGTGCCCAGGCGTTTGATCGACGACTGCATTCCTGTGGTGGTGGATATTGGAAAACAAACAAGCCGTTCAATTTCCATTCCTTATCACCATGTTGGCCAACATCTCTCGTCGTGTGCTGGCGCGCCACAGCGCCGTGCGCTCCGTGGCTGCGCGCGCGACTGTGCTGCGTGCTGCTGCCTCTGTCGCAACCGCAAACACTAACGGTGCCCGCTTCTTTTCGACCAAGGAAGACGACTCGCACTCGGACTTTGCGCCAAAGTACCACGCGGCCGTGTCCAAGGAAAAAGATGAGATCCTCAAGATGATCGAGAACCACGTCAAGACGTACCCAGTCATGCTCTACATGAAAGGAACGCCTTCGGCGCCACAGTGCGGGTTCTCTATGCAGGTCGTGCGCATCCTCCACGCCCAGGGCGTGAGCTTTGACAGCGTCAACGTTCTCGACCATCCGGAGATCCGCGATGGCGTCAAGGAATACTCGTACGTATAAAAACATTTTGACACAGTCTTGGCTGCGTATATCATTTCTCATCTTGGTGTGTATTGTTGTTTGTAGCCAATGGCCAACGATCCCACAGCTTTACGTCAATGGTGAGTTCGTCGGCGGCTGTGACATCATCACGGACATGCAAAAATCGGGCGAGTTGAACGATTTGCTGAGCGAGTTCAAGAAGAAGGAATAAGAGAGGCAGAAGTGCGCTCTCCATTGCCTTGCCATCATGTATAGCATACAGTATGTATGTGCGTGGCGAATGCATTAGACACATTAAACAAACAATAAAAAGCTCTGGTAAGAATTCCACGCATTGTTTGTTTGCATGATGGCTGTCAGTATTGTGAAGAGGTCAGTACAGAGTGAGAATGAAGGTCAACCGAATTGCTGCTGGTGATGATGGCCAAGAAGAAGAAGAAGCAACAATGGATCCGTTGGATGTGTTCATGGCGACACTGAGCGCCGCTGATGGAGAGCAGACAGCTGCCACGACCACTGCGGATGCACGCTTGGCCGCGAGAAGCTACCGGAGCCGCCAGTCACAAGCAGCGACTGCAGTGGCATCCACCGATGTGGTTGTGCGCAATCGACGCTATACAAAACTGCAGCAACTCTTGCAAGCCAACACTGGTGGCGGCGAGGAAGATGAATATTATTTTTCAGATGCCATGATGCAACAGCGGAACCCAGCGCTTTTCCACTTGCATTTCGGCCAGTATCGCAACGTTGCGTCCCAGAAGAAGAAGATGACCATGTTCTCCGAGGGCGTGACGCTGTC
Organism: Pythium monospermum; assembly: GCA_023336165.1. Classification (NCBI taxonomy): domain Eukaryota; phylum Oomycota; class Peronosporomycetes; order Pythiales; family Pythiaceae; genus Pythium; species Pythium monospermum. Next base: position 28,130 of record JAADWJ010000120.1, read on the forward strand.
GTCGTTCTTGATGGACACTTGCGAGCGCCAAGTGCTGGAGGCACGCCGCGTCGAAGAGCAGCGCACATGGGGGGAGTACCACTTTGTTGATGACGTTAACGCCAGAGAAGAAGAAGAAGAGGGGGATGATGATGAAGAAGAGGAAGAAGAAGAAGAGGAAGAAACCAAGCAGAACAACGAACAGGAAGAACCGAGTCTTGAGTGGCGCCGCGCGCAGCTCATTGAGCTCATGAGCCAGCGGTTCTTGGACGGATGCGACGTGAACGATGTCGACTACGCTGGCATCGATGTCGATGAAGCGCTGGATGATATGGAACAAATCCAGCGCGATGCGGAAGAGCGGTATTTTGATTCGATGGACAGTTAGTTGCGTGTAAATCATAATCATATCACAACCGTTTTTGGAGCCCGTGAACAGTCGCATCGACTGGGAATCATTGTGAATATAGACCCTCATGAGCTGGGACACGTCATCTTCCTCCTCTTCGTCATGGCGTGATCAGCGTGATACGACTCGGCCCGACGCTGCTAATACCGTGGTAATACCTGCTGAGCTATCCACCAAGCTGCTCACAGCCTCCCACGACGGCGGCATGGAGGCTTGTCACATGGCGCTACTGTCTCTCCAACAGCGGTATCCAGACAGCGTTAACCCGAATAGTGGCAGGAGCCACCACTATCAACCACTGTACGATCTCATCGGCCACGCGCTGACCATCTCCGCGACACAAGGCCATGTGGAAATGGTCCAGTTCTTTGTATCGAGTTGTATCTATAGCGACGTGCTGCGTGATGGGATTTGTGGAAATCCGCAATTTTTTCCTCCCTTTGAAGCCACCAAAAAGTTTGAATTGCCATGCTGTGTGAGCTCGATCCGATTGGTCGCCTACGCTGCATTGGCTTGCATCGACCAGCTCGCCGTGCGGAGCGTCCAATTTTTTATCGAAGCCAAAGTTCTCCATGATTTTGAAGCAGCGCTGTGTGTGGCCCTGGCGATGCGCCGCGCCATCGCGTTGACCGACAGCAATACCAATAGCAATAGCAGCAAGAGTGGGCCTTTCACGGCAGGCGTCTCGCCCGCGGCTTTCCACCCGACGATCGTGCTGCTGGTCAAGCGGTACGACTTTTTAGTCGACAATATCCGGAATTTCCACAAGCAATTCCGACCAAACGATGACAAAAACCCACAAGCCATCGATCGCCTTGCACGTGTCAAGGCCCTCCAAGCCAGTCTGCTCTATGAGATCGCACTGGACACCAGGTGGTAGTTCTTCAGTGTACAGCATTCCACAAGAAAACAAAAAGAGGATGGGAAAAGCCACGGATCGAAACTCCATGGTGCAAATATGTAGTGGTACTGCATGTTGTGTGTGTCTATACAGTGGTAGAAGTCCTAAGACACCCTTCGTTTGTTCCTTCTTTTTTTTATCACGGCTTGCGCTTTTGCGCCGAGCCAATCGAGGCGCCGGCGGTAAACACCACTAAAACTGCGCTCATATTGTCGCGGCTTCCACGCGCGAGACACTCGTCGACAAGCAACTCGCAGATTTCTTGTGGCGTCTTGTTGTGCTTGAGCTTGGATCGAATAAACTTGCGCAGCTGGTCGTTGCTCATGACATCGTACACGCCGTCGCAGCAAAGCACAAGAAACTCATCAGCTGGGTCGCGTTTCTGGATCCGCACGCAAGGCTCCGCGGTGACCAGCTGCTGGTGGGCCTTGAGCGCCGCGTTGCGCTTGAACCAAAAATCACCAAAGCTGCGCGACACGGCGACGCCGCCACACACGCGGCCTCGGAAAACCGTACCCCCGGCTGCGATGATACGTTGCTTTTCAAACTCGACATCGGGCTTATGGTCCACGGAAAGCTGAAACACTTCTTGCGTGCGCGAGTTGCTCAGCACACACCGGGAGTCACCAACGTTGGCGCAAATGATATCGGTCGGTGTGACGATCGCGAGAAGCCCCGTGGAGCCAACTTCATCGGAAGTGGTCGAGTACTCCGGGTCCTGCTTGAGCGCTTCGTCGGCGTCAATGAACGACTTGCAGAGCGCCACAGCGAGTGATTCAGGCGCCTGCGGGTCGGTCTTGTAGTCGTCCGTGTCCATGATATGGGCCACGATATTGTCCGCACTGGTCGATACAGTAGATACAAATCGAAAACGCATCCGTCAGATGAGAGATAAGATAGCAGCAAATAGTAGCGTAGCCACGTACATTGCGCGAGAGACCGCCGAGCCACCGTGGCCGTCAAAGACCGCGACACAAATGGTGTCTGGCAACCGCGGATCCATGGGGATTTGGACGATATCGACATCCTGTGATGCATATGCAGAAGTGTGATTGTGAGCCTGAAGAGTGAGTGATGCTACGTTGTAGAAACACACAAACCTCCATGGTGTCTCGCCATCCTTGCATGGAGCATTTGCCGATCGCCATGCCTTTGGCGCTGTACGTGGCCGTCTCCTTCTCTGTGATCGGGTCAGCGAGGAAGCGGGACATGGTGGGTGGTGTTCAGAAAAGTGGAGAGTCTATGGTTGGGGTGGGTGAATATGGAAATGACGAGGTTTGTCAGTGTGTTTTTTCCAGTGGCGTTTTTTCCTCTGGGTTTACTTCTGCGTGGCGGCCGACGGCGACACGTCTGTTACACAGTTGCCCATCGTGCAGCCACACTTCCAGAAGAGCGGCTCGCGACGCGCAAGGGATCTCATGCACATACATACCAATTCAATTGGATTCACCAAATCAAGTGAACTTTTTGTTTTTTGTCTGTGATGTGGCTTGCGGTGTCGTGTCCCAGACTGACTTTTTTTTTTTGTTGTGGGTACGAACTTAGCAGGGTGACCACATGCGAACTTAGCATTCGTTGGGTTCATGCAACAGTGGAGGTAAAACGAACTTTGCCTGATTTATTGGTTCGGACAAAAAATACGTTTTATGATTTTTTAGACGGAGAAAATCGACCTTGAAGTTGGTTCCTGGAGCTCTTCAGCCATGGCGGTCATGACAGCGGTCAGCGACGCTATGCAGACAGCATGCATGGGTAGTATACAACCTGTTGGGCATCGGTACAGTCATCGCACGATGGTGCAAACCTCCACGGAGGTCCGATTCATGAACAGGGTGCGTTAGAAATCTGAGAAATACTTCAGCCGACAAGGTTCACCATTGCTAATCCCTCAGGCTCCAAACACCTTGCACCACAGAACACAAACACATCGATACAGTATGTATGTTGCACCTTTTTGATTAACAGTTCTGACCGTACGTAAAAAAAAGTTGCTACAATAATATGCACACGAAGTTCCCCATGTCCGCCAATCCTCCAACGACTGCCGAGACGTGTTCAAAAACTCCGCTTGTCTACAAGTGAGTAGTTTACAAGCCCAACCATCCGTTGTCGTTGACAAGCGAACCGAAATGGGCGCCCGAGGCGATACCTAAGAAGAGGAAAAAAACCATCACGGCACCAGCCGACTCACGGTCTTCTGGCTTGCAGAGACGTGGCGCGACACCCATGGTCACAGTGGACAACAAGCCGTTGGTGATACCGATGGTCAAGTTGAACAAGATGTTCCACACGAGCGACAGCTCCACATGTTCGCCGAAAATGTAGAACGACGAGCCCGCGACACCCATGAGCATGATCGGAATGTACGCGAGACGCAACACCGAAAGACCAAACGAGATCTTCATGGAAAACAACTTGTACACGGCCGCGGTACAAATGATACGGCCAATGAAATCACCATAGTTGTACGAGCCAATGATACCTGGCGCACAGTACCACATGCCGGTCTTGGTGTACACTTGGCCCGAGTACTCTGGGTTCAAGTTGCGCGTGGCCGTGCAGCCAAAGCCTGGGAACACGCCAAGCGACACGAAAAAGATCAAAAACTGCGCGATCGCAGGCACCCAGACGATCGTGAAGATACGCGCCAAGTTGCGCAAGTTCTGCAATGGGTTGGTGGACAAGTTGTTTTCCTTGGTCGCGGCGTTGTTGCGCTCCAAGAGAAACTTGATGCATGGCAAGTTGATGAGCTTGATGTACACAAAGATGGCCGAGATGAGCACGATGATGAGCAGCGAGAAAAACAAGTAAAACGACAGGTTATTGCTCGACTTGGTCTGGTTCACACCACCGACAATGAGACGCAAGATGGTCGCGACCGTGATGTTGAAGACACCGGCACAGACGTTACCGATCTGGACTGCGTTGGTGAATTTTTCCACAGGGAAAAGCGCCGCCAACGAATAGTACGTGGCTTCCGACAGCGAGTTGGCAAAGCCAATGCAGCCAAACATGATAAGCACCAAGAGAGCGCCAGTGTTTGGGTTGGAGAAGTCGATCGCGCTGAAGACCATGATGAGCGCGGCACACGTGATGAACACGGCGTAGCCGGTAAAGACACGGCTCTTCTGGCTAAATTTTTTGTCGATACCAAACACAATCTGAAGCGCATGGCCAGCGACCATAGGCCACGCGGTACAAAGCGTGGTCAAAAAGTTAAAGTTGTACTTGGACTTCTCGAACTTTTCTCCGTAAAAGTTTTGCGCCGATAAGCACGAGTAGTACGCCCACAGCACGGAGCCGTTGAGGAACATGAGCGAGTAGTAGATGAACTTTTCGTGCTTGTTGATATCCTCCCAGATTTCCTGAGGGATGCCATCGGAACCAACCTCAAGTTGGTCCTCCTGGATGAGCTTGTCGTTCTTGGCAGGCGAAAGCATCGTTGGCTTTGTTTGCTTTGATGGTTCAACGGAGTGCGCCAGAGAGCAAGATGAAGAATGAGCTGCTCGACAATGGTTGTGTTGGTGGGGTGGCCGAGGGGGCGGTGGTGGTAGGGAAGCACCACACACACACAGAAGCGCACCGCTGCGTGTTGTGTGGTGGTGCTGCTGGTCTGGCTGGGCTGGGCTGGTCGCTGAGAAAGCGTGGGCCAACGGCGGGAGGGAGCGAAAAGCCCTCAGCAGCTGGATCCGCCATTCATTCATCAACAACTTGTCGACGGGGATGCAAAGGTGAAAGAAAAAGAACCATTTGAACCATTTCTGGCCATTTTACCACCACATTCAGCATAAGTCGGTCCCACTCTGGACAAAATATACCTACCCCCGTTGAGAACTCACACCTTGAGGTGGGTTTTGATTGGTTTACGGTCATGACTGGGATGAAAACATCAAACATCAGAAGCACAAAGTTGTTGGAAGAGAGAAATTTTACCAAGTCTTGGCAACGTGCACTGTATCTACCAGTATTGCACGCAGCAGTTCCTATACGAAACTTTCCAAGCGTACTGCTGCCCATTTGCAACTCCATCCGTCGGATATCATCTGTCCATTTCCCTCTTCAGAGGAAAAGAACCCTCCGTCTGTCAAATCCAAGCCTGTTGATGGACATCACACTTTGATGCCCATCTTCAAGCTGCAACAAAACTTAACCCTAACACCTCGCAGATGGTGGGTTTTCCATGTGAATGCAAGTTGTTGGAAACCAACCTGGACTGTCGCTGTGAATCAGATTGTGCACAATCATGCCTCAGATATTGTCCATCCAATGTCAAAAGTTGTCATGACGTACCAAAACAGGAGCGAGCCGCGTCCAGTACAAATTCGCCATTCGCCGAAAACAGAATCCAGCTCACAGCATTTGCGATCTTTATGAGGAAGGAAGCATCCACTTTTGCAAAATGTAGGCTTGTCTTACTTTCGCTGATGTTCCGGAAATCACACCACCACCATTCCATTCCATTTCTGCCTTTTGCGTGGCTCTGCCTCCATGATTGGGTGCCGTCACGCATGACACTTGATGTGTCAGACTCGGTTCTGAATGTGTGCACCACTTCTGGTCAGCAACGAAAAGAAGTGGCTCTGAATGCAGTGGGTGTGATGGTGGTAAAAACGGTAAAAACTGTTGACTCGTTTTTGGCTTGGTTGACTTTGCGTCTCTTCACTCGGTGTGAGAGTGGCGTCCTTGTGACGCGGTGACGTGGCATCGCTCAAATGTGCGCTAATTCAGTAGTGTTTGCGTATGTTGTGTGCATCATTATCCCAACGTACTACATTACGATCACAACCTATCCAACGCGAACAGTCACTTCAACTCTGAATGCAGGGATATGTCGCTCCAGGAGTTCAACTTGGTGATGTTTGGCGTTCACCATTCATCCAGAAAGAATAAAGAAACGCAATTGCCCACGCTGTATACGTACAGTTCCGGCACGGTATGACCTTGAAGTGATGGTGATGCAAATGCATCCATGGCCCATGGGCCATGGGCCATGGCCGAATGGTTTGCATGCAGGCGGAAATGCGACAAAAATCGCTATCTGTACCGGGACTGGAAGTGCGAGGTTGTCGCGACAAGCAATGGAAGCGACAAGAACATGTACAAGCACCACCGTCTCCTCGCGTCAGCTGCACTAGCATGAAGCAAGCAGCACCAGTTTGGTGGGTACCGGGAGTCCAAACGGCAGGATAGTTCGATCTGTATTCACCTGTCAAGATGGCTGTGCAGGGTCCTCGCTGTGGCCACGCGATTGTGGCGACCGAGCAAGTCCATGCGATTGATTGCGATTGATTGTGGCAGTGCCACTTCCATTGTGACTGCATGCCGATCGCCGCACACCACTATTCTACTCGGTACGGTACCAACATTGCGAATGAGCGAGTGTTATGGCAGGTCGCAGGAGCTGGGCAAAGTTACTGATATTTTAAAGGTGCCACTGCCGTTGAGCACCAGGTATTATGCCGCCGTTGTGGGTATCCATACTACCGAATACTGTCCAGTCGTCTCCTTTCGCCTTATGCGCAGTCGTGCCTGGCTTGGGCTGGCTTGTGTCCACCATACAGAGCAGCAAGAGGTTGTTTTCCCAGCCACGACAGTCGATCACCTGCCAGTGATATCCCCACCCAGTGGCTCAACGACATACCGCTCGACGTCAGTAAAGACTGCTTGCCGCAGCAAGACGAAGCAGCCGTCGTTTTCTTTGTGGCCCGAGCGGCAAGTCTTGCTCTGCGATTGTGACGGTGGCTCTAACTGCAACTGTGGCAATGACAAGACCTGTGATATCCTGGTACAGCCAACAGCAGCAGCAGCAGCACCGTGGTCCTCTTCGTGGCCATCCTCGTCGACACGGCCGAGCAGATCCACATGCTTTGTCCAACCACCTCTACAGCCTTCAGCTTCCTCGTCCTCGTCCTCATCGTCCTCACCATGGAGGTCATCTGCTTGATCGTTGCATTGCTCAGTGTCTTGCCGTCCCCCTTCTTCTTCATCACCATCGTCTTGTTCGTGCACCGCAACGGGCTGCTGCTGCTGCTGCTCTTGTCCAAGTGCACGCCGTCCAGGGACGGTTGGCGTGGGTACTCGTACAAGAGGCGCCAGGACGACTCCATCCACAGAAGCATGGGCGTGTTTGCGACGCACAAATTGGCGACAGACCGACTGGATCTTGGACGCGGCTTGGGCTTGCTGGACCACGTTGGACTGGTGCAAATTCTTGGACAGTTTCCAGCGCGTGAGATATCCACGTCCAAGTGCTTGGATCACCAAGGCCGCCTGTTCACTGGCTTTCTCCATCACCGCAAACTTGGCGGGTAGGGTTTTCTTTGGCGGCGGCGGTCGCTGCCTGGACGGAGGGTGTGCTCTACCCACGGGGCTTTGGCGAACTCGACTCGTGTGGATGGAATGATGCTCCAGAGATGGGAACACGATCATCTCGTTGTTGTGCAAGTCGACATCAAGTCGTAGCCGGCGCAGCAAGAGTTTGGAAAATACAACCAACGGTGGTGGCGGCGGCGCAAGAGAAGAAGAACTGTTGCTGCTGCTGGTGGCAGCACCGTCGTCAGTGGGCTGTGGCGGCGTTTGCCAGGCTCCGAGCTGATTGGAAAGCTCTTCGACTTGGTCGCCATCCAAAATCCGCTCCGAGTAGCAGCCTGTGGAAGTGTTGAGCACATTAACCACCAGCAACTCTTCCATCGGGTCGCGGATCACTTGGCCGGATGCTGGGTCTTGTCTCGTGGGACATAGCAGAGCCACACGTATAAAAAGATACGCGTCGCGCCAGAGCATACCCGTTTGAAGCACGCATTTGACTTGCTCATCGTCAGCCAAGTGACTGGGCTTGACAGGGGATCTTGCCGGCTTGGTGGTTGTGGGATCATCCAAGTGCTGGTTGCCGTGGTGGCGATAGTGGCGTGAGCAACGCGTCGAGCCCACTGGACTGGGCGGTAGTGCCATCATCGCCAACGGACGCCGTGGAGACGATGAAGCTGCCGTCGTCGCTGCTGGTCCACAGATCCATTTGTTTCGAGCCGACGGAAGTAGCACGAGTTGATCAGTTGGACCAGCACCATCGTGGTGATGGATCACGTGAAGATACCGAAGGGAGACCATGACCAAACAGTCCAAGCTGAGCCGTACCTGTGGGTCCTGGATGGCTTGGCGGTCGGTAGTCTCCGATAAAAGCCGCAGCAGCTCACTCACACTCAGCTGAAGCGTGTAGCAGCGTCTGCCACCACTCTGTTGGTCATTGTCCATCCAAACTTCATAGCAAATGAGACCCATGGACTCGGTATCCCCACCACCACCACCACCGACTCGGCCGCTTCCGCCATACTCGGCAGCAGCCGCCTGGAAACGAGGTGTTATTGCGTCGTCGTTCATCCTCGCTTGGCAGCTCTGCTGTGGGCGTGTGCGAGCAAAGACTTGCCCATAAGGATCACCATCGCCATCGCCATCATCATCACACGGGATGCGGATGTCCTGGTGGAAACACAACGCCATCGCCGAGTACGCCGTATCCAGTAACAAGTAGCAAGCAGCGTGATGGTCATCGCTGACGCTGTGGCTACTGGTACTTGGAGGCGACTGCTGCTCTGGCCATGTTATTACCGCCGTCTCGCCACGCAGCCCGCCACGAGTGCCAACACTCGCGACCAGAAAGACCAGCTCACACGCGCCCAGTGAGGCGTACCGCACGTGGTCACAAATACAACTCGCGATCATCTCCATGGACAAATTTGTGCCCGCCGCGGCGGCCGTTTTCTGCGCCATGGACGACGAACTGATCGTATCTAGGAGACAATGGGTCGTGGTTTTGGTGATGCTCAAGTGGAACTCGACGTGGCGCTCCGGGTCCAGTGCGACGACATCAAACCCGTACGGGTTGGTGATGCCATGGCCGCAAAAGACAGTGAGCACCAAGTACTTGCCACCGATAAAGCGGCCCATCTTGAGCAGCGTGTACCTGGAAAGCGAGTCGCCAGCTTCTGCTGCTTCTCCTGCTGTTCTTTCTGGAGCAATGAGTGGCTGGTTTGGCTGGTGCTCTGGGAATAACCAAGAGGAGGAACTCGACTGTCGCTCTTGCTGCTGCTGATGCTGGACAGAAGAGATCAGATCTCGCTGAGAAAAACAAGCCACACTTCGCAAGCCAACGGCTCCTTCTCCCTCTGCGTCCAAGTCAACGTGGCCAGGCGGTCGACTTCCTACGATCGCAGTGGTGCTCTTGGTTTTAGTATTAGCATTGGTGAGTGCTACTACCATGCGAGGCGACGTCGTGAGAGGCGGCAGCGTTGGCACTTGTGGGAGCCCTTTGCGAAGCGACCGAAACGCGGGCGACAAATTGAGCTGAGGTATTTTGCGTGGCGAGGTCGGGATCGCCTTGATCGGATGCGCCACTGGCATGGCCAACGTAGTATGTTCCAGCCGAGGCAAATGGTCTGGCGACCTCGCTGTGAAAGGTGACGGCCTGCGCCGTCGATAGGCCCCAGCAGTGGCAGTACCAGTATAAATACCAGTGACTGAACCACCACCAACAAGAGGAGGTGGAGACGGGTGATGCAGCATCTCGTCCAGCACAGGAAACTCACAGATCGACGTGAGGTACGCGACGTTTTGGGTCCACTCTTTGTGGAAATGCTGTGTTTTATAGTGCGCCGTGGTGTTCTTGATGCGGCCAAAGAGCGTGACGTTGTCGGCTTCGATTTGCTTGAGGCGGCGCATGCGGAAGGCACTCGCACGCAGAGGAGGAGAAGGAGCGGGTGGCTCTACCGTTTCCTGGTGTTGTTGGGGCCTGGTGATTTGGTCCAGAAGGCGTTCGTACTGGAGGTCCTCCTTTCCTGCAGCGTGGAGCCCGCCGCCATTGTACGCCATGACAGGCACCAACACGGACCGCAGCTCATCCAGTTTGCCAAAGGACTGGGAGACCACCGTCGAGGATGCGTTGGTTTGGTCGCTATCACCATCACTTCCGCCACTGGCACTCCAGTCATCACCGTTTTCATCATCTTGCTCCAGTTCCTCTGCACTTTCGTCTTCGTCCTGACCTGACGAGCCACTACGACTGCTGTTGCTGTTGCCGTGGCGGCCAGTGTGCTGGGCTTGTGCTGCTGCTGGTGGCTTGACTGCCTTGTGTTGCTGCTTGTGGTGGTGATGGCTTCGTCGGAAAAGCGACTTGTTGCTTTGTGCTGTCGGTGGCTCCACAGGAAGGAGACCACTTAGCTGGTGCGTTAATACCGTCGGCCGTGTGATGATCGCACTGAGGTACGACTTGACGCCGCCGATCTTGCGGCGATGGAGCGCCTGCGCCTTTTCCACTTCGCGCTCGCGGCAAAGCTTGCTGCTCGCCTTCTCGGCGCGATGCATTTCCTCCTTTTTCACAAAAAGCGGATAGATACCCCGGGAGGTAGTACTACACCCACGTCACGGCTTATCAAAGGAGAGTCTTGCGACGAGGACGTGCGGAGCTCGCCAGCATGGAACAACAGGAGGGAAGAGAGCAGGTCGAAGCTGACGGAAGCTGTGTCTCTGTTCTCTGGTCCGCCTGCCCTTCAAATCAAATAGGATGGAGTGGATGAAGCGAGTAGCCGTCCCAGTGGCCCCATCGTCAGTCCGTCAAAATAAAAGATCGTCTCAAAATTGTACCGATACCGGGATGTGGAACTGAAAATAGCTCCTTGATCCATTTTTCCTGCCGTTCCCCCGACCAGATATACCGATATGATCCAGTCTATAGGATACGCTGACAGACATATATCCACAAGTGGCTCTCTCACTTGACAACCACCCAGAAGGTACTAGTATTTGTATTTGTATTAGTATTAGCTCATGAAGTGGCATCGTCGTAGATCTTGGTGATACTTGTGATGTCGCACTTGATCTGAGTGACCGGACACGTGCCGTTTTCATCCACATGCCTGTACAGACACGGGTAGCAAAACACAAACCCCGAGACCGACGCTGCTGGGTTCACGCGTCTCTTTTGGCAAAGAGGGCACGTGGCCGCCGCGTCCACTGTGGACAACAAAACGGCGGCGTTGCCTGCAAAGAGAGGCGCCACAGGAGGTGGTGGCGTCGGTGCCTCGGTGCCAGTCGCACGGATCTTGACTGCGGCGGCGGTGCCTTCGTCCGAGTACATCCACTCCAGAAACTTGTAGCTTGCGATGCCCATCATCAAGAGCACGTACGAATGGTCATACACAGCCCATGAAGTCTGCACAAGCCCACGACGCATGCGTTGCACGATGGACTTGCCAGCGAGTGTGGTGAGAACTTTGGAACGGTATTCATTTTGCTTTTGAAGGATCGCCGTCTGAAAAGAAAAACAATATGAGAGAGCCTGGTGAGAATGAGAGGGGAGATGGGGATGGGCCCCAAGAAATGCGTTACCTCATCGGTCGGCGAGACGCGGACCAGCACGACGCCGAGACGCCGCAAGAATGGGGAAAAATACGATGTATCGCCAAAGAGATACAGCCACTACACACAGCAGAGTTGGAGTCACCTACAAGTCCGGACCAAGAATGCAAGGGGTAGGAATGCAAATTACCGTACCTGATACAGAAAGAAAGAGGCCTCGTAGCTCAAATGCATGAACGGGTAGCTCTTGACAAACAGTTTCTTGAGTGTGGCAAGCCCACGCAATCGGCGAAAACTCCGCATGAAGACACGCCATCGATGTTGTGCGTTCGCGACCATCGCTGCCGTTCCCGTGTGATTCGTTGTGCGAGAAATATCATCTTCTGTGGAGGCGTCGTCATCGCGCTGGCTAGTATTCGCTGATGACGAGGCCGACGACGATGGACTCGCGGCAAGGGAGCGATGGAGCACGTCGAGCTTGGTCTTGAGATACGGCATCAACACAGCGAGGAGAAGCGATCGATTGCGCGCTTGCGCTGTCAACGGTGCGACGGAAGCCTGGCCACCACCACCACCACCAGCATCGGTGGCTGGTGTCTCTGCCGCTGCCGCATTGTACATGACCCGCTTGATACCGTAGAATTTTTCGCCCGCGAGGCTATCGTACCGATTGAGAAAGTACCTTTCCATGAGAGCCATCACGATTGCGTAACTTTCGTCCAAATGGCGCACGGGGAGCGTCGCCGAGACGCGCGGGTACGCATCACAAATGGTTTGCACCAAGTACTCGAGTGCTGGTTTGAAGCCGCTGGCCATCCGTTCCTGCATGAGAAGCTCATACAGCGATGGCGACTGCTGGCCAGCGATCGCACCATCGCTCCCGCCAAAGCCTTGGGTTTGCTCCAGGAAGAGCATCGTTTTCTGGAGAGATCGGATTAGCCCCGTCGGTGTTGCTTGATCAATTGAGGAAAAAAAGGTGTTGATGCAGCAACAAGTGCTGTTCATAATGACATCTCCGTTTTAGTGACTGCCCCCTCTGATAGTAGATGCGATTGCGTCATACCTGCGTTATTTGGTAATCTCAGTCCAAATTGAAGTTGGCACCACATCAGTGAGGTTTTATGGTGACGGCACATAATCATCAAGTGGGATCCATGCACCCTCATTTCGCAACTGTCGACGAACGAGCGCTATTTATATCCACAATCTAACCCACACGTCCGAATACGCGATGCAAATTAAGGGTGGTTTCGACCTTGTGCCGTCACAACTCTTGCCTTCCACCACCACAAAAAAAAAAAAAAATCAAAATCGAAAACGCACACTTCCAAGTTACCGCCGCTCAACGACCACCAAACCAATACCCAAGATGCTTGGCGCGTCGGTCCTTAAGAACATCTCCACCAAGGCGCTCCAGCGCCAATTCTCCACCGCATTTGGCCCTCGCGTACGTCCCCTTGCCCCCTCTCTATCCATGGAGCTCTGCAGCTAACGTATTTCTTATTTCGCATACGGATAGGATGCGGTCATTGTGAGCTACGCGCGTACACCGATCGCGACGTTCAACGGCTCGTTTGCGTCTCTTTCAGGACCGGAGCTTGGCGCGATCGCCAACAAGGCCGCGGTCGAGCGCGCTGGCTTGGAACCGGGCCAGATCCAAGAAGCGTACTTGGGCAACGTCGTGAGCGCTGGCATTGGCCAAGCGCCTGCGCGGCAGTCGATCTTGAAAGCTGGCTTCCCGAACCATATCCCATGTACGACCGTCAACAAAGTGTGTGCCTCGGGCATGAAGGCGCTTGCGATCTCGGCGCAAAGCATCATGGCCGGAAGCCAAGACATCATCCTCGCCGGTGGCTTTGAAAGCATGTCGAATGTGCCATACTACTTGCCAAAGGCCCGTTCCGGGTACCGCCTCGGCGATGGCAAGCTTGTCGATGGTGTGATCCATGATGGGCTATGGGACCCGTACAACAACCAACATATGGGCTTGTGTGGCGAATCGTGTGCTGAAAGCTTTGGCTTTTCTCGCCAAGACCAAGATGCCTTCACGATTGAAAGCTACAAGCGTGCCGTGGACGCCAACAAGCGTGGGTTTTTTGAAAAAGAAATCACGCCTGTCAGTATCAAAGCTCGCCGTGCTGGTGGTGAGCCAACAGTGTACAGCAAAGACGAAGAGCCTTTCCAAACCAACCCAGACAAGATCCCATCGTTGCGGCCAGCGTTCAAGAAAGACGGTACCATCACCGCGGCCAATGCCTCGTCGTTGAACGATGGCGCAGCCGCGCTCGTGATCATGTCTGGCGCGAAAGCCATGGCACTTGGCTTGAAACCATTGGCCAAGATCCGTGGCTTTGGCGATGCCGCACAAGATCCCGTGGAGTTTACGATCGCACCATCCAAAGCCGTGCCTGTCGCGCTCCATAACGCTGGCTTGACGCTGAAAGACGTGGATTTCCATGAGATCAACGAAGCCTTTGCCGTCGTCGCGCTTGCGAATATGCGACTCATGGACTTGGACCACGCGCGCGTGAATGTGAACGGCGGAGCAGTCGCAATTGGCCACCCGATCGGCATGTCTGGCGCACGTATCGTGGGCTCGTTGATCCACATTTTGCAAGAGAATGACGCGACCATCGGATGCGCGTCCATCTGTAACGGCGGCGGCGGTGCCGGTGCATTTGTCATTGAACGCTTGCTGTAAAGAGAGACAGATGGAGGTTGTATGGGGCGTAAAATACCCGTAAAACAGAAAAAATCGATTTACGAGAGGATCAAATCAGTATTACGATCTAAAAATACTCATTTAAAAAAAAAACTGGAAAACCCACCAACAACTACAGACAGCCTACTACTTGAGCGTGGCAAAAATTTCTTGCAAGTTTTTTCGCAGCAAAAACCGCTGATCTTCGGTGAGTTCATGGGCGTCGCACATGGTTTCCACAAAGGATTCAATTTGCATGAACGGCACGTCAAACTCGAGCATACTCAGTGTAAAGGAGCCCAGCTGGCCAAACACGATATTGTGGACCCGCGACACGGCTTCTTCTCGTGTGGACAGCGGAAAGCCGCCACTTACTGCGTCGCCATCCCCACCATAGGTAGCTCCCTCATGATGATGATGATGGTCTGAAGAGCTGCTGCTGCCAGTGGCATGGCGATTGCGGGATGAGATCCCGGAAGGCAAATCTTCCCATGCACAGTGCTGTGGCGTGCGCTGGAGCTCTTCTCCGATCGCGAGCAAGAGCGCCTTTTCCCAAAAACCTGGATTTTTCCAAATTTCGTGGGTTTTGACTTTTTCTTGCAAGTACATCCGCGTCGCGCCACGCGCACTTGGCCCAGCACCACCACCATGGTGGGCAAACCCCCACGAGCCACCACGGGCTCGTCGAGACTCGGCTTCGACGTGGGCTTGGTCGCCTTGGTCGTCGTAGGCCGAGAGATCATAGTCTTTCCTGGCCAAGTAAAAAGTCTCGGCAAGGATCATCGCGGTCTTGGCCGGTTTCACATCATCGTCTTTCTTGCACTGGTCCAAGAAACGATTAAAACAACGGACAAGGATATCAAAGCTTGTGCGGTCTTTGACGCGGGTCTCCAAGCTGCGCTGTCGGTTCAAACACTTGACAAAGAACGCACGCCCCTTGTGGGTCTCACACGTGGTCTCCACGATGCGCGTCAGTTCGGGCACAAAACTTGGTGACGTCGGGGTAGGAGGAGGAGGAGGAGGACTGGGAGGACTAGGAGGAAGAAGAGTTGTCTCTGTCGGCTCACTACCACCATCCAGTGGCTGGGCCATCTCGTCCGTTGTCTGTTGGATCTCCTCGTCGAGCATCGATACTAATGACGATGCCTCAGCCTCGGTTGGCTCTGCGCCTGGTGCAGTAATATCCTCGCCACCACCACCACTGGCTGATGCTGCTGGTGCTGCTTGTGGTTTCTTGGATGGCGTGTTTGGCTGGCTATCGGGTGCAAACAAACAGTGGATCGCACGCCCCATGGACGAGTCCGCCAGCGCGCCATGGGGGCTTTTTTGGACAGTGATGGTGGTGGTATTGATTGAAGGAGACGACGGCGGCATCCTCGTGATATCGTCACTGTCCGTGCAAGAGACGATCTCAATCGGATCGGTGAACAGAGCCGCGCGGTCGCGACGCGTCGAGCGAACAACAACTGCTGCTGCTGCTGATGATGATGACGAGCCTGCCTCTACGTGGCTGCTGCTGCTGTGCTTTTGTTTTTCTCTTTCATGGACCATTTTATTCCAATGCCAATCCAGCAACGCCAAGGCTTTGCCTTGGAAATGCATATTATCTGGATTGCGGTGGTTATGGATCAAGAGCTGGATATCTTCCGCTCGACTGGCGTTCACGATATGGGTTTCCAGTGACGAAATCATTTTCTCGGACGCCTTGGCACGTTCTTTTTCAATATGCAAAAAGCGCTGCAGACACGAGTTGAGTTGGTCCAGCCGTTCTTCTTCGGCTTTCTGGTACGCGACACTGACCGCCATGGCCATCTCATCGCGCGACACAATGCGGTTGTACAAAAGGGTCTTGGCCTGGGCCTTGCTCAACTCAGCATGGGCGACTTCGTCGCCACACTTGGCAACACGCGCAGCGAGCCGCTGCAGTTCAAACGCCGGCACGCCAATGCCATGGAGCGCAGTGCGTTGCCGCTCCTTGGAGTCGGCCAAGTCTTCGCTGGCTTTGCGCAACCGCACGGCCGCGTGGCTATGGGTGGCCAATGCCTCGTTATACGCGTCGTTGACCTTGCGAATTTCGCCTTGTAACGTGCGAATGTACATCTCCGAGGCCTCTTGCAACGACACCAATGGCTCCGCGACTTGTTCTTCCAAGACGCGAGCGAGAAGCAATTGCTGGTGGCAAGTCGCATCCACATAGTTTTTGACTTCGTTCAGCGCTTTCCGCACGCTCGACCCGTGGTCTTCCAAGTCGTCCAAGTTGACACTCAGCCCGCTGTCAAGTGGCGCGTGGATCATACTGCGGAGCTCTTCATTCGCGGTGCGCTCGGCTTCGGCTTTGCGTCGGAAAAACTCGACCAGCCGGTGGAGACTGCGCTTGCCGTTCTCGGCATGCTCATAGATCGCAGGGAAAGGAATTTGACAGAATGTGCGCCGCCAGTGGTTCTCATGCTTGTCCTCGTCCATCCCCCACGTCGTGCCTCTCATGACGGCTTCGTCGTCTTCTTCTTTCACTTGTTCCGAATCGCTCAATGATTTTTTTGGGGGGAGAAATTAGCCCAGTACTAATCAGACTAAGCTAATTTAGACCGACCATTGAAAATGCTACAAACTGATTTCATCTGCCAGCTTGCGTGTTCTCGCACGAACGCAATGCCAAATGCTGTGGCTCTGCCGTGCGTTAATTGCTTGTAGTATTAGTTATGTGCTTCTACGACTATGTACTCTTGTGCTTTTCCGTTCTTTCGTGGAACTCCACGTCCTTTTTCCTTCTTCATCGTGTTTTACAGCGCGCGCGAGTGGGTGTTTTCTTGAGAATGCCCACGGACGGATTTCTGTTTCCTTCTTTGCTGTTGCTGTTGTTGCTTGTTTTTGGCCATCGTAGCTGTCCGATGGCCGTGCAGGAACACTGTAGCTAGTGTTCCTGGCTGTAGATAAGAAAAAAAAACCTATTTGACTATCGACCTACCTTCCTATTGTCCTACCTACCATCCATCCCACCACTCACTCCATTCCAAGAAAGCCGCCTCCTCCCCCGAAACCCCAGACATGGTCATCTTCCTTTTTTTTTTCACACGCCCGGCTTTTGATACAACCCACAGGACTGACGCCCTTGGTGACGTGTGCCTTCCCACCATTTGGGGAATCTTTATCCTCTCTTTCCGTCAGTCGACGTTGTTGCGACTGGAAGCCCTCTCTCCAGGTACTGTACGTGTATTTTGTGCCGGGCTTGATTTGTGACCACCTCCAGTTGCTTCGGTGGTTTGGACGGTTTCTTGGGGCTGTGCTGCACCTTCTAGCAGGTGCCCAACTGGGTCTATGTGTACTGCTGCTCAAAGTGCGTGGGCATGGCGAGTTTGTCGTCATAGAGATCGTCCATCACACCGCCCAGTGCGGTTTCCAGCGGAAGATCCGGTTCCGCGGACGGCAAGAACTGAGGCTGTTGCAAGAACCCACCAAGAGTGCCGTACGGCGAACGAGGACCCAGCCCAGCGGTGGTTGCCTGCCTTCCGAATGCTCCGTTTGATCCGTGGCCGTGGCTGTGGCCGTGGCTGTAGCCATGACCGTGGCCCTGGAACATAGAGCTGCCACCACCGAGCCCTGAGCCATGGTCCCCTTGAAGCGGATGGTCACCGCCCATTTTCATCGTTCCACTGCCGTGGCCGTGGAACTGGTCGTTTCTCGGCGCGTACGACGTTTGGCTCCACGAGGTTTGTCCGATCGATGAACTTGATCCTCGCCGATCCTCACCAGCAAAGGCAGAGAAGTACGATGGCGTCGCGTCGGGGTCGTGATGGTTGCTATGCGCAGCGTCGCGGAAGGCGCCATCTTCCCGTTCTGCTTGAGACGCCCAGCCTTTTTGCCATGGGCGAGCGTGCCATGGAGCACTGTGGGCATCTCTCGGCGACATTTGCGGTACTTGATGAGCCTGCTGCTGTTGCTGCTGATGTCGTTGGTGCGGTGCCATCGACGGAGACAAGTTCCACTGATCGATCACGGGGTCCGAAACCAAAGGACGCGGCGTGATGCCCAATGGCGACAACAATGGCGCGACGGGAGACTCCCTGATCTTATCCGAACTACGCGACGAACCAGAAGACAGCGGTGTCGTGACGTCTTCTTCCAGCACCAAACTAGTCAGTCGATCGGCCACTCGTTCAAGCGTCTTCTCTGGGTTGTCATACCGCGAGACGCCATGCAGCGGCGACGGCTGATGCCGCGGCATGCCTCTTCCTCCGTACCGCACTGCCGCGGCGTACCCACTCAGCGGGCCAGTTGCGGCTTGTGCCATTTGTCCAAAAAATCGACTGTCGTTCACGCCCACAAGACTAGCCGACATGCTATTGGAAGGCGTGCCCGACCTCGAGATCGATGCAGTGGATGTGACACTGACGTCATCCAGACTGCCCACCGATCCAGGGCCTGTCGTGCCGCTGAACGAATTCGCTCGCGATGAAACGGACCGCGAAGGAGGCACATCGGTTCGTGGCACGGCTCGCTTCACTTCCACCGACTTGCCATCGATCACGTGGTTGTTTTCTTCTAATACAAGGTCGACGCTTCGCTCGCTTTCAAAAATCACAAACCCAAAGCCGCGGGATTTGTTGGTTTCTCGATTGAACATGACTTCAGCTGAAATGACCTTGCCGTACTGTTGGAAATACCGACGAAACTCGGCTAAACAAAAATTCAATTCACCAGTCAGCAATCCACTTACTCCCCCACTCCCCATACATCCTTCAAAGCCGTGACGCAGCCATACCGTCTTTCGTCTCGTAGTGGAGACCACCAACAAAGATTTTCTTGGTCGGACCACAAAGACTGCCGACGCTGGCAGTGGAAATAATACTGCCATTGCGGCTACTGCTGGTGCTGCTGATACTGTCACGCGACGTACTCTCGGCGCGTGGCACGGCTCGCTTGGCTTCCACACGGCGGCTGTCGAGGATATGGTTCGGCTGTGCGAGCGCGCGGTCCACGCATACGGGGTCCACGTACGTGATGAACCCAAAGCCACGCGACCGCCGCGAGATCGGGTCTTTCATCACCACGGCATCCGTCACGGGCCCAAAGGCACTAAAGTACATGCGAAGCTTCTCTGTTTTTTCCCCATCACAAACACACACATACAGGCGGACGTGAGCATCTCTCTATGCTTTTCTTCTTCATCGCGTTCTCGAAGAAAACGCACCGTCTGTCGTCTCGTACGAGAGCCCACCGATGAATATTTTTCTGTCAATACGACAAAAAAAAAAAAAACCG